>LVTN01000696.1:28898-94086 GCA_001649415.1 Musa itinerans | reverse complement strand
TTATCCTACCCAATGCCTTCGACTTCACATAAGGTCAGTATAGGAGATGATGATCACCACCGACATCAATGTTGGGTAGACCTTTCGGGAGGATAGCGAAGCCGGAGGAGAGGACAAAGACAGAGGAAGCATAGTGAAGTTGTTAAATAAGTTATTCATAATGAAGTTGTGAAATAAGTTATTCATATGTGAAATTAATATCTTTTGAACAATAAGAATAATAAAATTATATTTTTATCTTTCTTTTTAGCATTATTTTTGTATCGACACGAGGAGAAATAATGAGGTTAAATGTTTCACTTTAGTAACTATAAATACGATAATATAACTTTTTAAAGCTAATATAATTAGCCCCGGTTAACATGTGCTAAAAATGTGCACTGCTTAAGGATCACGCGATTACGTGGAAAAAAATGTGCACTGCGTAAGGCGCGCGCGTAAGATGATCTCGTGCGTCTATCCTCGATCGATTTGCCATCAAAATTTTGATCCGACGGATATGATTGACGCATAGTCTACCATTTGATATGGAATTGACTAACAACAGAGACACACGTGATTGAGCCCCACACAATACCCGTTCATAGTCGTAAAGAATAATGCGATTACATGGCATCGCGTGTGCGGCCTTGTATCTCACACGTAAGGTACAAGCGTAGGATGATCTCGTGCGCTTAGTTACCCAAAAGAGTGCTTAAGAAGATGTCTTCATGAGTTGACTAATTTTTTCGTCAAAAGGCCAAAAGGAGACATTTTTATGGGTTTATTTAAGCTTTGTTAATGTGTAATTTACCGGACAAATGCCTTCAAATTAAGGTTTTTATGGCTGAGTCGGTTACCCCTCTTTTACTAATTGCTTAATTTGGCTTTAAGAGGTGATTGATGCATTTTAATTCTATTGTAACCTAAATTTGGATGACTTTGTCAAAGTCATTAATTATATATATAAATATAATTAATGACTTTGACTAAAACATATATATATATATATCACATAATGGTGCAAATATATCCAAACACAATATTATTTGGTAAATAATGTCAATATGTTTTAGTTATAATTTCTATTGGTTTATAAAAAACCATATAATAATAATTCCCCTATAAATATTATTCCTCTTCCACTTTGATGCCTGTTTCCCACACACTGTTCGCTCTGCCGTCATCACTCTCATCTTCGTCTCTTCGTCTCCCTCCCCAGTGCGTGCAGAAGAAGCGACGGCGAGAGACCGCAATCCGCGTGAGGAAGATGGTGCGGTTCAGCAACAGCCTCATCGGAGTGCTCAATGTCATCACTCTGGTGCTGTCGATCCCCATTATCGGCGGCGGCATCTGGCTGAGCCAGCGTGCCAATACCGACTGCGAGAAGTTCCTGGAGCGGCCCCTCGTCGCCTTCGGTGTCTTCCTCTTCCTTGTCTCCCTCGCCGGCTTCATCGGCGCCTGCTGCCGCAACTCCTGCCTCCTCTGGCTGTACCTGGTCGTCATGTTCCTCCTCATCCTCCTCCTCGTCTGCTTCACCGTCTTTGCCTTCGTCGTCACCAACAAGGGCGCAGGAGAGGTCGTCTCCGGACGCGGATTCAAGGAGTACCGCCTGGGGGATTACTCCGACTGGCTCCAGAGGAGGGTGGAGAAGGCCAGTAACTGGAGGAGGATCCGCAGCTGCTTGCAGCAGGGCAAGGTGTGCGAGAGCTTGCAGAACAAGAACCAGACTTGGGACCAATTCGTCAAAGATAACCTCTCCCCTATACAGGTCGGTGCTTTGTGACGCTAAAAATCGCATCTTTTTGGCTTGCATTGGTCATCCCCTTTTCTTGTTTTCTCCCGCAAGGTTTTGGTTTTGAGAACTGAAAATGGCATCTTTTTGGCCTTTGCTTGCGTTGCTTCTCCCGTTTGAGGCGCTCTCCGACGATATTATGCTTTAAAGGTTCGATCTTCGAGAATCATGTGTCCATGGGGCATGTAAATCGGTAGATGGTCTGCTCTTTTAGAAGTTTGGCCGTTGCAAATTGTCCTCTGGAGCAAAATTTTCTCTATAGCATATCTTCTTTTGACATTCAACTCCGCACATTGCTCTGATCTTCTTTACTGCCTGTGACATGTTGGCTTCTGTTTGGGCATCTCCTCTCTCTATTTATGTTGATGGTGGTGCATCCTGTACGTGTAATGTTTGTCTAAATTTTGCTTTTGGTAGCTAGCATGAATTCTTTAGATATGAGGAATCTCTTTTTTGTCAAATCTAATTGGTATGGAAGATGGGTTCCTCAATTATAACCTCTGTTGTTTCTCTTGTCTTCTACGAGTTTTTGTGTTGTTTTGAGTTGCAACAGTTCTTTGAGTATGATTAATGTGGCCCAAACCTGCTGCACTTAAGAGTGGGATTGTGTGATTCTTATGAAAGTTCAAGGTGTAGTGCAAGCCTAACCCTTTTGCTGCTATATTTGTTGTGTTAGTAATTTGTTATCATCATCATCATACTCATTATCTTTTTCTGTATGAAATTTACCTTTCATGTCTTCTGCTGCTGCCTTTTTGAGTTATAGACATATAGATAAGGAAGAATCTTATGTGGTGTAAGCTTTGTTGTTTTCCATGGCATTTTCTCAATACCAGACTTCAAACTTTGTGTCTTCTTTGTGAATCTTATTTGGCAGCTTCAATTCTCATACTGCATTGGTTGCTTCTCCTCAGTAAACTATATTTGTGTTCTTTATTACATTAATATTTTTGTTCATACTGAACAGGTTGTCTTTTTGTGACAAAAATTCGAAATTATGCTGAAAGAAAATAATGACTACATAAATATGTTTGTTGTGTGGTTTCTCCTAGTCCACATCTTGACCTCTGATTCATTACATTCATGTTCACCTTTTTCACGAGATGAATCTAAAATTACTTCTGAGCACTTCAGTAGGCAAAATTTCCAAAGCACCAGATTGAATCAACATGTGTACAGCTCGAGTGGTTTTAAGTGACTTTATTGTTTGAAATGATTGTCTTCTTCCCTTTCTTTATGAGCATGCAGGTCTTTCTTTATTACACTACTGTTGACCTTCTTTGTAAAGTCTGATTCCTTCAATACTGGTTAACAATCAACATAGAATGTTCCCAGTCCACAAAGAATATGGATAGTTGACTGCAAGTAGCCATGCACAGATGAACTTGGTGCCTTGCTTGAACTCTGTTTTCAGATAGTGAAGATAGTTTGGTTTATGGCTGAACCTTTAAACTGGAACACCTGATCAAATTCATTCTGCAGATAAAATAGTATCTAAAAGCATAATGTTAGGGAGGAGAAACTGAAGTATGTACCACAACCTTCAATAGGTTATGCGAAAGTAGAAGTGTCCACGAGTAGCACTCTGGCAATGTATCATGTAGGCATTACTACTTGTATCTTGACTTTTATTGTGTTGTGTTTATCTCTTGTCGGTTCAGTCTGGATGCTGCAAACCTCCCAGTGCATGTAACTTCACCTACATGAGTGGAACTGCATGGAATAAACCTCCTGGCTTCAACTCATCTGATGTGCCGGACTGCAACACATGGCAAAGTGGCCAATCCACTCTTTGTTATGACTGCCAATCTTGCAAGGCAGGGGTTCTCGCCAACCTCAAGCATGACTGGAAGAAGGTTGCCGTAGCTAATATCATTTTCCTCATCTTCCTTGTTGTTGTCTACTCCATTGGATGCTGCGCCTTCAGGAACAACCGGGATGACAACCATCACCCCAGATATAAATGACACGCTAGGAAGGGCATCTGGCTTCTAAAGTTTATCTTTCCTCCCTCTTCTCTGTCCCTGTTATTGATTTCTTTTCTCTTTGTACATGGGCTTTTCTCAGCTACTGGTCTTAGCTTAGGATGCATACTTATCTTGTATCAAGGGTCCTTGTCAAGTTAGGACATTCAGGATCTTAATTTAGCTGCTCATCAATTTGATGTCTGAATAGTTGACTTGTGAACCCCTTGCTCTGTTGTGTTACTTCAGTATCAAAGAGTTATTTCAAGTAATCTTGATGTTTGCTTATTGTCTTTCGCTCGGTAACTCGAATGTCTAGTAGCTTATACTCATTGCTTTTTATTGTAACAAAAAACCTTCTTTGAGTAGATAATGCGGTCATGAAAAGTTCCAAAACTTTAATAAATCAAAAGATTTAATTGCTGTTTATGATGCATATATAAATTGGTTGCCCATATGATTTGGTGATTGGTTAGGCATGAAGGCTTAAAACTCAGCTTTTTTTTGGGGGGGAGAAGAAGTCACATTGACACTATTTGTTTCTTCCTCATCTTTCTTTTCTTAAGGAAAATAGTACTCTCACATTTATTGCAAGAGGAATGCATACAGGATGTGTACAAACAAGTACAAGGTGAGAAAGAAAGATTCCAGATGTTGTATAAACAGGGGGCCACAGGACTGAGTTACACATGATGTGTGTCAAGTGTAGATCTCAAAACTCAGCTCTGTACTTCCATTGCTGGAATCCTCTCCACAGCTATTGCTTTGTTGCATCTCAAGTAAAAGAAAAGTGCAGAGAGGTAAGATCTGTAACATGGTTCATCTCAGACCAGTTTGCCAAGTACATGCTTCAATGCAGCTTTACCACTTCATGCTTAGCAGCAGTTCTTGTTCATGGAGTTGACCTCATGATGGGTTGGTTCATCTTCCAAGCAAGAAGCCATATTTGTGATGAAGGGTTGGCCCACACCATGTTCCATCCCTGTCTCCTTGCCAAAACTGAAGGACATGGAGGTGAAGCCTTTGGTTAAAACCTTGAATGAGTTCAGGTAAAGTGAGAGGAACACTTTGTCCCACAATGTCACATTAACATTGTGGCACAGGGAACCTTTTGGGAAGCTGCCAATATGTCCTCCCATGGCTGTGTCAAGAGGTCTTGAGCCATAAAATGGTAGCCTTGAGCTACAGCACAAGTAATTGATCCATCACTGTGCTGATCTTTTTATTGAATGAGTGTGATGTAGATCTGTACTGACTGCAGACACATCAAATGTCATTGTCTTGCTTGCACATGATCTTGTAGCTTATTGCTTTTTCCTAGGTGAGAAATTTACATGAAGATTGGATCACGATGGGGAAGGATATGGAGTTAAAGCCACAGAAGTGTGTAGTAACTCCACTAGCACAAGCTGAGCAACAACTGGTGATGCTTATGAATCATGAAGAACTAAGCATTGTGAACCAGTACTTTATGACAACTTTTTGTACATTCTACCTGTTGCTGAAAGATCTTGATCTGCCAAAGAATTCTGCTGGAACAATGTCTTACTACATGGCAATTACAGTGATGCTTGATTAAATGGATATATTATTTAAGTATTAGACAGTGTGATTGACACTCTTGTTGGATTAGTTAGCAGATCTTACTTTGAAGGTTTCATCTCAATCATGAACTATGTATCCATGCTTTCTACTCTGACATCCCTTCTCACATGCAAGCTGGTTTGCTATCTCAAATAGAGAAAAAGTCATTGTATAAACATTAATTAAACGCCAAACAGGAATAGAAATGGACTGATACAAGTTTAAAACTCATAACATGTGATGATAAAGATATTTGATTAGGTTAAACAGTTCAGATAGGATACAATCCCAAATTAACTAATAAATGGAATCGAAATTATGGGGAACAGCACACTGTTCACACCCTAGTGACTAACATACTATTCACAATCTCAATATCTCTGTCAAATTAGGGGCAATAACATAATATTGCTAAAATGCAGGAACCTCTGCATTAACTCCATTAGGATTTGTGTTTCAAGAACTCTTTAGTTACCTCAATAAACAGACATATCCGCAAGATTAAACATCACCGTTTACTGATTTACCAAGATGCAATCAACAAAGAACATATCATTAGTATTTTGATCATCACATAAAGAAAGAATGATTTAAGTTCAATTTTCTTCAGAAGATATCTACACTCTAGATACTTTACAGAATACACTGGTCAAATAACAGTGATAAGATGCAAACTTACAGCCTCTTGACCTCTAACAAGTTTTCTGTGGGGCATAATATATGTGTGTTAGTTCCCTTTTAAAAAATGACAACATTGATAATTTGGTAGCACTGTGTGCTCGAAAAGAAAGTGCATGATTTTTGTCGATTACATTCAAGGGCCATACTGGTTGATGTCATAAAACTCGATGTTCTTGTACTTCTGCGATATGATTTCTGCCTGAACTTTTCTTGCTGTATCAGTTGCACATCCCACGAGAATTAGAATAGATGTACCAGCAAATCCACGGAAAGCAGTCAAGTGTGTCGTTTGTTCGATAACAGACGGGCCAGCTGCGAGCACTGCCAGAAAAGCTGAACCCAGTACTGATATCCGGCTAAGAACCTGCAGAAGCAATATATAAGCAAATTATATCAGCTATTATGGAGTTGCAAGTACCAATTCTGACTCTAGTTTATCGGTAGATACACTGGATCCATAAACTATTCTTCATCTATTTAGGGATTTCCAGGTAAAATTCAAAGTAATTAGCATTATACTATATCATCTGCAATACTTGCAATCACTTTGAATCTCTTAGTCCGTAACAGACTAAGAAAAACCCCATTGGGAAAGAATTCATATAATTAGATGCTAGAAGTGTAAAATCCCTGTCCTCACAAAGTGGAGAGTATCCATTATCCAAAGCAGAAAGTACCTAACAGCCAACTTGACAAGTTCAAGCTGATATTACTGGACAAAAGCCCAGATGTCTTACTCTCAGAACACTATTAATATAACAGACATAAGTTGATACTTAAAAGGCTAAGTGCTACAGCAGAGAGCAGAGTACTGATTAAATATCAATCATGCCATGGGACAGAATAATGCTAGAATCTGTTGAGAAGTATGAAAGTATTATAAGGTTCAAGGTTTTGAATACCACTCTCAACACCATACTGGAATCTTATTAGACCAAAACATGCCATGTGAATTTTATCTCTATAACAAAAAAAGGAACATCTTATGCATATGATACAGCATATTAACTCATAATAAAAATGAACATCCTTACTGTTTTAAGAAAAGCAGCTGTGCTTTTTCCAGGTCGAACAAGTGGTATTGAAGCCCCCTGGCGCTTCAACTGCTCGCTCACATCGTCAGGGTCCAATTGTAGAAAAGTATAATAATAATTGAAAAAAGCAATGAGTAGGACGTTAGTAGGAAGATATAAAGGACCTGCAAGATATATTCTTATTAGAAGTCTGAATTTAGAAAAGAAAAATATATTGACGAAAACATGATGAAGCATTTTATTCACATGATTAAGGTAACATATCCTTTTGACTTTGGTTATGACACATTAACATGATCTATTCTACATAATCCTCATCTGATCTTTGAGTGGATAATCAGATAACAAGCTTACCTCCTGGGTTCAAAGCAACTGCAGCCTTTTTAAGAGCAGTTAAACCAGTGAAGCGTGCCAGAGTGCCAGGTAAAGCCAAGGAAGAAGTTGAAAATATAATGGGCATCACTCCGGAGCTATTCACCTGCTTAAGAATATTAGTACACAGCGGATGCACTTTGCAAATGAAGATGATAGCTTTATAGAAAAAAGAAAGAATTAAAGAAATACTGAACAATCATATAGATATTTTCAAGTAGAATTGAAGTAAACCCAACCAGCGCAAAAAAATATAACCATCACTTAAAGTAATTGAACAAGTCTTGCAGTTGCCTTCAAATTTGATCAGCAACTGCAAGTTTGTGTTGAAGTCAGCAGGTGAGTGGCAATAAGCAATAATGCTCATGTTTCTCGGGTCTTTGTGTTTAAGGGTGTTTTCAGGGATAGGAGTTGAACTTACTGGCCATGTCAAGGACCCCTGTGGTGTTCATTATTGGCTGACAATATTGTCATGGTTATTGAAAGTTTAGTTCGGATTACTTCTGAACTTATGAAGAATAGTCTTGGAAATTAAAAGTATTAAATTAAAACTAAAGTCAAACATATGAAATGTAGTTTAAAACAAAAGAAATGAGGATACAATTAACATGAATGAACAACAAGTTTATGCTAGTAAAAGTTTTAAGTATCTTTAATTTATTATTCAACTGGATTGATGAAGATATTCTTCAGTAAAAGTCAAATGCTTAAAAAGAAGATGGATGTCAGAATTTATGTGATCATTGAATTATCCTTACATTGAAAGGAAATTTTTATAACAAACAAATATAAGTTCAAAATGCTTCCCAAACCATAATGTCGGGCAAATCATGTTGTTGGGTGGTGAAAAACAAGCACAAAGAATAGTGTAACTGAAATAAGACTATTGAGATTGATGTATGAAGTTATTATAAAAAAATAAGAATTATTCATTTCAAGAATAATTAGGTGTTACTTAATAGAGGATAAAATGTCATAAGATTGTCTATGATATGAACAGGTTCAAAAGAGACCTATAGATATTGTGATTAGACCATATAACTCAATTATGATTAATGGTGTGAAGAGATGTAAATGGAAACATAAATAGATCTACTTAAGAACAATAAAAAAAATGAATATTCTTCATTTATTAGAAAGATTGCATAACACAAAGCTCAATGGCAAGAAAAGATTCATGGAATGTTGCTGTTGTTGTTGATGTAGACTATAACAGCAAATAACTAACACTATTGAAACTTGAAAGTATCAAGCAATATACTTGGAGCAGAATAATAGATAAACAAGAAATATAACAAACCTTAAAAGGAAGATATGCAGATTTTTGAAGGCCCCCACTTCTGTATCTTGAAGCATAGTTAAGTGGGATCTTCCTTTCTGCTTCCTAGAAACCATTTATCAAGCTTTTCTTAGCACATAAAAGTTATCCTATAAATTAGATAAGCTGAAAAGTGTTTACCTGGACATACACTATACCAAGGACCAATAGGAAAAATGACAAGGTAGTCGTAGCTAGTCCAACGTAGTTTCCATCTTGAAATGCCTGTGCAACTGTTCTGCCAAATGATGCAGGCAAGTATGATATAATGCTGGTGAATATCAAAAGAGAGGTTCCATTTCCAAGTTTCAGGTCGGATATTCTTTCACCAATGTAAGTTGTAAATACTGAACCGAGTGTCAACAATACCACCGATGATAGAACCCATTCCGTACTGAAGTCACTGACATACGGGCGAAGGTAAACTACTTGCCCAATAGCCTTGTGATAAGAAATACAAAGGCTTCAGCATGTAATTAATAACATATCCACAATAAACCATGCAATGTTGCTCACTGATCCACATTAAACATTAATTTCATGTAGCCAACCAGCAACATGGATAGTGTAGTAGTCTGAACAACATACGAATGAAGCATAATCTCTAAATTGTGAAAGGTGATACTGAAGCAAAATGAGACTAGCAAAGTTTTCACTGTGGTGAAAAATTGCAGCAACAAGTGAAGATTAGTACCTCAACCATGAAAAGAAATGTCAATTTCCACTAAAGGAATATATATTATATAACTTGTATAATTTGTATATTTAGGGAGGAAACACAAAATTATTCTACTCAAAATCAAGTTATTCATACTCCATATGTTTTAAACACAACACTTGCAGAAACTTCAGGATAGCTAAATTCATTAACATTTAATAGACATGTTAAAAGAGAACAACCAATCGAAACTCAAAGGCTTACACATTTTTTCCAGCGTTACACACCACCTAGAAAATCCATGACAATCAATCATTTTCATTAACCTATTTAATCCTTCGACACATTCTCTTACAGCAGCAAGGAGATGGATATAGTCTTCAAGGTTGGCCTTGTTGGTTATTGCATTCAAATAAATACCATGTCATTCTTTATCAGACATACAACAAATGTTTATTCCCTTTCAAAAGAACTTTGAGCTGATAATTGTCTTGTTTTAAACTTAGCTTCTTTTTCTGTTAGATGAATACCCACTTTTTAAACATGGGATCACCAATTTAGCATTTATTAAGAGAAGTTATTAACATGTAGATAAATATAATATATAAGGATATATACTAGAAAAGCGTTTATTTGTTCTAATGGCATAAATCATTTGCAGTAGTTATCAAAGAATTAAATAACAAATTTGTTAAAGCATCCTGGTGCAGGGATGAACTGACATGGCATCTTGGTGTAATGTCCAAAATAATCATAAGAAAATTTACCAGCACGCAAAGTTCAATGTACTGTTGTAAAAGATGTTCATTAACACTAAACGAGTTTGATAAACAAGAAAAGTCTTTTATATCTGTATTGAGACTTGGAAGGAAGAATTAGCACATTGTAGAGACACGGGTGCATTGCAAGGGAAGCAATTAAGGATTAATTGAGATCATACTGTTGTATATACTATATAGCAGAATGAAGCCACAGTAGGTATACAGATTTGGTGCTCTATTCAAATTTCTCAAAATAAAAAAAACCTTAGAACCTACAATGGAAATTGTGGGAGTTATTTTCTGGAGGCAAAAATGGCATTTTGTTATCTTCAATAAATCCAAAAGTCTGGCACCTAACAACAACGAGGTTTTGTGATTATGAACTGCAGGTATGGTGTGATAAAATAGGTACCTTATCTGATAATTTTGTTTATTGACATTTTCTCTCGATAACATGTCCTCTTGAGAAAGAAGAAATAATGAAATCACAAAAGATTATTCCACTGTCTACAGTTCAGCTGGAAACATATTAGATACAGTGAGAATACCAAAATTATGATGAATTTCTCTACTTCAACTATGGCAACAAGCATTTGCTAATTATGGAGTAAGTTAGACATGAAAGACTTCATGTAAAGAAAGATAAGTCAACTAAATCAAGATGAAATTGCTACTGAATCCATCAGTTTCAAGGTTCCATTGGCTCTCACCTGGAACACTGCAAAGCCTACAGAAGCATAGCGTGTATACTGAAGAACTTTCTTCCTTCCTGCTTCTCCTTCTCTTCTCTGGAGATCTTGTAGCTTTGGATAGATTTGTGTAAGAAGCTGAAAGACAATCTGTGCATTGATAAATGGAACAATACCTAGGGAGCAGACACCCAGTCTACCAATTCCACCACCAGAGAAGGAGTCCAAGGTGCTCAATAGACTGTTCTGATCCAAATTACCAACAAAAGCTTCTCGATTCACTCCACCTAGAGGTACATATACTCCAAGCCGAGATAAAGTTAAATACCCTAAAAGCTTTAGGAATTTCCCTGGAAGAGGGCCCTTAAAGAAGTCACCAATGTCAATAGAACTATCCTCAATTGCAGCTGGAGATATAAAAATAAGCAATTAGGTAAAGCAGAATTCTAAATTCACATGCTTAGAATTTAGAAGTTCAAGACCAGTGTATGATAAAGTATTGCAACAAAAGAGTGTTTCCAAACAAGTTGCTCAAATATCTATAACTGTTTTAGTATTTCCTTTTGCTCATTGACCATGTTCTTCTACATCCTGAAGAACTATCTATTTGGAAGAGAATGACAGATAAAGGTTAAAAATGTTAACATAGGTTCTTTACCATTCTTCTTTCAGTCATTAGCACACTACAAATATCACAAAATCTGGATATATTTCTACAGGTAAAGGGTGTCTACATAGAAATCAGACATAAAATAACCCAAAAGGCTATATGCTGAGCTGAACTATACAGGAGACAAATCTGTTGCAACAGTCTAGAGTGAGTTACTTGTTCAACTGAAGAAAACAAAGCATTAAGTGTCTCTCTTTATAATCCAGTCAAGTGCATCATCATTTTTTTTTTTACTTTTAGTATAAAATAAACAATAGCTATGATAGAAAATTACTAATTAAGAAAAAACTAACCTGCTACTCCTCGTTTTGAGGAAGATTTATCCTTCTTTGAACTTGCTGTACTTTCAAATGTTTGGGAAAATAAATCAAGAACACTTTCCCAAAAAGCACCAAGGCCCAAAGAGCTCTCCTTGTTCAAACCCAACGGATCAAAGACAGAGAAATCAGATGGTTGAATGCACCTGAAAAGAGCTCTGATTAGCTGGATAGAACAAAGCTAAAAAGACCCAACAAAATAAATCAGATATATTAGGTTCCAATTCGCTGCAAAGTTCCAACCCAGTGTACAAGTAGACGCTTGAATAAACATGATATAGCTATCATCATTAAAACAACAACAGCAAATGAGAGCTTGCTCGACTGCTTATCTAAAAAATGTTCACAGTACAAAAAAACAGAAGTGATTTCCGATTATGTATTACCAAGGTATAAGGAGGTTCAGTGAGGTTGCACCCTCACACTTTTTGCCTGAGAGGCTATATCTAGACATCAAGCTTCGGCACTTAGGTCAAAAGAAGCAACCTACCATGAGGACAAAGCTCACACGCTACACTGATTCTGAACCAAAATATGGTCAAATCACCATATCACAACACAAGTAGAACAAGACCTTATATGGCTTGGACTATGGTAAGCCCAGCTGTTGGTACAAGCTAATTGGTATTCTGGAATAGAACGACATATCCTCAAGCAAATAAGAAAACTGAGACATGCACAACGTTTCCTTTCAAGGCAAATAATAGCAACAAAAAGCAAGTGGCTTTTCTTGCATGGTACAAAGAATATATTTGCCTTTTTAAGGCATGTTTGAAGGCCTTCATCTAATATCCTCGGTTAGCCATAACCCTCTCACTATTTGAGTTCATGGAGGAGAAGAATGTGAAAAGTTGGAGGCATTTGGATCATATCCAATTAGAATATTTACGTGCAAACCATTCAAATATGAATTTGTTCCAAGATGATTTGATCCATCACATTGCTATATGGATAAAAATAAAAATATCCCAATCATATTGTCACTACTTATATTTGCGTTTTATCATCAAAATAGGACCTTACCAGCAAAGGATTGCTAAAGTTTATTGGAGGTTTTAGGTGCATCCTTGCTTGCAATTCCTGAGAGGCTGAGATATCCTCATTGGTTAGAAACATTGATAAAAAGGTACAAGAAAGGTTAACAAATCCTCAATTATCATTATTCTTCTCCCAATACACAGAGATTATACGGCAAGAAATTGAAGACTAATTCAAGATCACTCCAATGCAACATAAGTTAAATTTGTAGATTATTAAACAGGAACCTTCAAGAAACCCAGAATAATGTGGATGGTATTTTGCAGCTTGAGGTGGATATATGGGTACAAAAAGTACCGCATCTGATTTCAGTAAGGCTTACAAGATTTTGGGGCAAAATCTCGTGCATATAATTTGATGTTTCAGAAGCGAATTGAACATCAAGAACTTTCTATCAACAAACAAAATCAAAAGGAAAATATAAGTATGAGTAAAATGGACAAATTCATCAAGCAACACATCAGAACGGAAACAAGACGGCAACTTTTTCGAACTTCCACGAAAACCAAGTTCCAGGACTGCAGCTTTATCAAACTTCCATGCAAAGCTAAGAAAATATAGCCATCAGATGCTTCGATAATCATCTAAATTCGACCTCAAACAACTGGACGAAGAAATAGCGGCGCAAAATCAGAGCTTCAACAATCAAGCAAAGAATTCGCAATGAAAACGAATTGGGTCACCTGGAGCCGTCGCTGAAGTTCAAACGGAGAGTGTCCCAGGGAACGCTTCGCCGTCGGGGCTCCGCGTCCGCCGCTCCGGAGGAGGAAGCCCTACAGGGACCGCCCCGGGACCTCGCGAAGGCGAGGGAAGTCGCTCGAGAGCGGGCGGCAGGGAAGGTGGAGAAGGGAATGCCATGGGAAGGGGCGCTCAGTAGCTCCCGCGCGGATAAGAGCATCGCGTCGCCGATACTACCGTTCGGAAATAGAGTTTCCCCGGGCCAACGCTATCTTCTCACACGGGCCATAGAAAAGAAGGCATCACTGTAGTAGAACGAAGGGGAGGGAAGGGGGCATGTGATGAACGGTCGTGATCTCATCCCTCTCACTCTGTCTCAATACTAAGTTTGATTGATTTCGCGTCCAATTTGACTTCAATTTGGTCAATCATCCCTTTCCTCGATGCCATCTCTTAAGTCCTGCCTATAATTGGCTCAGATTTCGAGTCAACTCGGCGATCGACTTCGGTCACTGAATCGATCATGAATCGCACGTGTTTTGGATCTGCTTCACTTATAGATCCGTTTGAAGTCGGTGTCGGATCGCACATGTTTCGGATCTGCTTCACTTGAAGATCCGTTTCCAGTTGAACTAAACGACTGCCTTTCCCGACGCGGCCAATGTATCTCCTCAGTCTCCCCTTCGGCTCTCGCTCTCTCTCTCTCTCTCTCTCTCTCTCTCTCTCTCGTCTTCCTCCTTCGATCTCTCTCCCACTCTACGTGTTTGGCTTCGTCGTCCGCGGTCAATCCTCCTCTGTGCCCTCCTCTCTCTCTATCTCTCTTCGGGCAAAGATGAAGCGGCCGGTGAAGTTCATCGCCGACCCTAGGGCACGGCGCACCGCGTTCAAGAAGTGGAGGGCCTGCTTCGTCAAGAAGGCCTCCGAGCTGTCCACCCTCTGCCCCACCGACGTCGCCGCCATCTCCTTCGCTCCACGCGATGGACCGGAAAGAGGTGGTCCGCATTATCCGCCGCCTCCCTAAGTACCGCCACGGCGCCGCTCCCGGCATCGAGCCCCCGGAGGAGGTTGCCGTCGACCAGGCGTGGGACGACGACGGAGCGCTTTGGACGGTCGTGAGGTCCCTGCTGGAGCCAGAGATCCTGGCCCTGAGAAATAGCGGAACTAAGCTACCGGAGGAACCGGAGTAATCGAGCCCCCATCACATCCTAGGGCTTCAAGACCCTCCTCCTCCTGCCACGGCAATCGCCGACGATGCCTCTGATCCCACTGCCATGAGGATTCACGAGCTCCGGAGTATGCCCGATACCTTCCACAGGGACGATGAGGCCTCCTTCGCTGAGTTGCTGCAGCTGATGCAACAAGAGTAGACCAGCAATATCTGTAATAACTTCTTCAGCTACAAGGAAAAATGGGTTTTTTTTTCTTTTTCTTGTGAAAAAGGTGGATACACTGTCAAAATCTGTCCTCTGATTTCATGAGCAAGAAAATAAGCTGCTTTTCAAACAAAAAAAATCGTGCAAACTTTTCCTGACATCTATTCAGCAATCACAGTGCTAAATAGATGGCTTGCATACACCATTGTTTCATACTTATTTACCTCTCTGTATTTCTTTACATATAAATTAGCTCAAGATATGATAAGATTTTCTTATGCATTATGTCTTTCAGAAAAGAGTTCTTGACAGCAGTACCCAAGTTTTGGCTTTTAGACGATGGTCACTGACACTAGCTAGTTGAGAGCTGCCTTCATTTGTTATTACTTGTCAATCAGTGCCATCTTGTGTTTCAATGGATCATAGAGGAATTCTCATTTGTTCATCTCCGTATAAGTCCATTTATAAGAGCTTGATTATCCTACTTTACTTTGATCATATGTTCTAATTGTTCATTTTTTGGGTTTTGAGTATGCCATCTTCAATTCTATCACACTCACTTTTGCCATGAGCTCAGGTATGTATTTTCATATTCATCTACCAAAGTTATATATTTTTAAATGTTTATGTTAGCCTTTACTCTGAACTGTAACTTACATCGTCTTATATTATCTTGGCTTTTGCAGTAGTTTGACTGTCAAAATTCTGGCACCAAGACTCTTCTATATTGGACACCAAGACTCATAATTAACCTTACCAACTTCAACTGAATGAGCTGTGCCAAATGTATTTCTTGATATAAAATTGTGCATGCTAATGGTTAAGGGAATCAGAATTCTATTTTGTTCCTCTGGCTGAACAGGCCAATTAATCACACATTATCTTTTGGTGCTGATCATTGAGTTGTAGTTTCATGAAAAGGTTTAATGGAGGTGAAGTCCTATAATATTATGAGAAAAATGAGACCACGAAAAGTGAAAAACTGATTTGAATTAGCTGTAGCAATATGAATCAAGTATTACTAAATGTTCTCTTTCTTAAGGATCAATTTTCCATTGGTTTGGACTGGCCGTGCCTTATGCATCTCATTATCAAGAGTCCCAAGTTCTATTAAACCAAGTTAGGATTTAGGTTGAGTTAACTGAGGCCAACCTTATCCTATCGGATATTATATTTATGATATGAAGAGATTTATAAGCATATATTGAGTAAAAATGAAGCCTATGTGTTGCACTAGAGATGCACTAAACTATTTCTTAAAATCTAGTTTAGCATATCAAATTTCTACAGGTGGCAAGGAGCTTATTGTCCAATTTTGCTCTGAACATCTGTTTTAATTGTTCATTTTGCCACATTTAATGCAGGTATGTCTTTGCATATTCATCTACCAAAGATTGCTATTTTGAGTGTTTATGCTGGCCTTTACACTAAACTACAATTGGCATTGTCTTGGCATTTACTGTAATTTGATTAGAATCGTTTTCAATTTTGAGCTTTTCTCATGATTGTCAAATTTTGGGACCTAAAATTTACATTGGTAATAAACTGGAAAGCATCTGTTGGAACAACAAGCTTCAGTCAGAAGCATATACATGTGCAGTTTATGAAGTTGCCCATATCGGAAGTTTGTGATGTATTGATAAATCATCATAGCAATAACCATAGACCTTATTTCTTTTTTTATTTTTTATTCTTTTTTTGGACACCGTGGCCGCATGGCCCACAATTAATCAACTTTAACTCAAGGAACTCTGCCAAATTTGGTTCCTGACATAAAATTGCCCATGCTAATGTATGAGAACCAAAATCCTATTTTGATCCTATGCTGAATTGAGTAACTAGTCACATGTCGTCTTTAGGTGACAAAGATCGACTTACATAATTCGATGAAAAGGTTTTAAGCAGGCAAGGTTCTTGAATATATATATGAGAAAAAGTAGACCACAGGAACGTGGAAATCTGGTTTGAATTAGCTGTATCAATATGAATTGAGCAATTCCAAAAGGAGAATTAGATGTAGCTTTTCTCCCTTATTTGTGCATGCTCTTTCTTAGTTGGCAAAGTTCAATCTTAGCCAGAGGATCATCTTACCTCTCAACTAGAAAGTTCAATCTTAATCTTATACATTAGAACTTTTGAAACTTTTGCAGAGGCATGTGGTGGACTTTTGTATCTCAGATTTCCAATCTGGGTTGAGAGGTAAAAGCTGGATATCAATCTAAACAGGGACTTGTCTGTGGAATTTCAACCTTTCTGGTTAAGATCACATGATGCTGATTGAAAGAAGGCTAAACCGAGTCTATGTTTGTTTGTGAGACACATTAAGTGGCATTCAGCCTGTACCTTCTTCTGCCGTCTGGTGAACACATTCTTCAACAGAATGAAATGTAGAATGAAAATATCATGGGTCCTTTTTCGTCAGACAAAAAATATGTTACTGGATGCAGTTGTGCTGTTAATTTTTGTGCAAGGACTGAGAACTACATCATCATAAACAAATTACCCACAAGTTTCTGTTTATTAAGATGTTTTCTCCCGGAGCTATATCAAAGTGGGCAGAACAAGTTTCTGTCATAGGAATGAAGCTGTTCTTATGATGGTTCCACCTTCTGACCTTCCTCTACTAAATGCCAGTGGGCAAGGCGCATACTCCAGCAAGCCTTGATGGAATTGTGCTGAGATGTGAGGAGACTTCTCAGTCAGTGTTCAAATGAGAGCTGATCAAATATGTCTGACTCCAGAATTTGTTTCATGGCCTGAAGAATGGCTTGATTACAGAAATTTATATTCTCCAATGGTACTTGGCAGAAAAATATTGTCATTGGTATTATGTTATATTCTGGTGCTGTTGTGAGTAAATTAGACATGACTGGTGGTTTTGGTTTAAATTGGCAAGCTTCTTCATAGTTCACAGAGTAGGTTTTTATCACTTGTCTTTTGAACACTCCACTTTGAATCTGAGCACCATCATTCCAGTAAATCTGATGGTTGACATCCAACATTTACTGGTCATGGCAAACCTCTGATTCCACAAAGCTTTTGGTATGCTTTTATCCTATATTGATCATTTAATATCTCTTCGATGAAAGTTTTTCCTGTATCTTTTTCCTGACATTGTGGTAAACAGAGTGAGCAGCACATATTTTTATCTTATTCTTCCAAACACCTCAATAACAAGGCCAAGAACTAACTATCACCACATCTCCTAAATGTAAATGATGCTTCTTGATCTCCACTTCATACTTTGGAGAACACAGGGTTGACCGATGGATGGATGGCTGCATGATGATATGCCCAAACATAGTATAATAGTTGAACCCATCAATGTTACATCATGAGAAGATCTTTACCAAGTGAAGGATTTCTTGTGGCCTCGAGATGTACGAAAGTGGCTTCGATCCTTTCCTTCAAACAAGCACTCGGTCTTCCATCAGCCTGAACATGTCAATTACTCGGTTATAATGACTAGAGAGAGAGAGAGAGAGAGAGAGAGAGAGAGAGAGACCTGAATCAGTAGAGAGTGGAAGACTTTTCCGAAGCTAGAAGTGATATTGGCTGTGATGATCCTGAGATCAAGAGACTCGATAACCTCAAGCACCATAACAATGGCATTCCACTTCTTGTTGCAAGTGATGCTAACCAACGAGATGCCATTGCCCATCTCTACCACGCTAACCTGCACACAACCAGAGACAAAATTAGTCGACAGTACTTCACAGCGCTCTTCTAAGTTCTAATGCAAGTTGACGTACTTGCATCGCTTCGATTGGTGACATCGATGCTGCTCTCCTCCTTTGCATCTGTGCATGGAGAAGGTCATCGTCCTTTATGCCATGAGGTGGTGCAGTTATCTGTTTCTGCGACTGCAGCTCCGATATCTCTTCCACCAGCGACCTCTCTTGCTCTTGAAGCTCTTGGATGTAGTTGATCGCGTCGAGGATGACCGACGTCTTGTTCATCTGCACTCCAAACCCAACAAAATGACTGGTTTTGACCGGATGAAACGATTGCACGCATGCATGTGTGCCTGCCTCTCACCTTTGTGATGTTGGGGACTACGCTTCGGAGATCGTAGAGCGTTTTGTTGAACTTCTTCCTCCGTTCCCGCTCCGCCATGATGTTCTTCGGTAGCGTCGACGACGTCGACTGAGCAGCCATGTCTGGCGAGCTTGACAGGGTATTCTCATAGTCCCAACTGCTTCATTCCATGTCGAGACATCAAAAGAGAGGGGGAGAGATGAAAGAGAGAGAGAGAGAGACCAAGAAAGCAATATTTGCCTCCGAAAACTTCACAACCAATGCAAAATAACAACGCAATCAAACATGCATGTTCTTCTTCCGAGAGCAAACAGATGTCTGCCATGGATATATACCTGCAGAACTCCACAGCATCAAAGAAACTTTCGGTCTCCCAGTAGTTGGCGTACTCGATCTGATGGGGTTCCATGAGACCAAACGCAGGCATGCATGCATGCTCAATGGCACCCTGCGCCGGCATAAATACCAGCGAGCACTCCCGTCGTATCAAACAGAAGGATAAGAAGAGGAAGGCAAAGTCATCAGGAACTGTAAGGTGGAGATGCCGGCGCGGTCAACGTTGTGGCCGGTGTTCTTCCCAGTCTGGCGCCCATGGGCAGAACCGAGACAAGATTCTTCCTCTGACGTAATGGATTTCGTACATGAACAAGGTCGATCGACGTTGCTTTCATCCGTAGATGTGTCTGCCCCTCGGTGCAGTGTCCAAACGTCTCAAGCAGCTGCACCTTGGAGCATTTTCTCAAAACACATCATCGTCGTCGCCGCCTGTCATCATCTGATATCTCATCTAAGCTTACAACAATTCAAGTTGCTTGCACTAAATTATATATATATATATATCTATATATGGTTCTAACACATCATGTTGAGCTGTATGTTTCGTCCACACGATAGTCCAATCATCATCTTACACGGATGATAACTTCACGATTCGATGATGGACAAATAATCTGTATAAATATTCTCCATATTAATCTTTATTTTAAAAAATATGAATTCTTCAATAATTAATTATCGAAAGGGTCTTTGTCAATCACACCCCTGACACAATTTTTACATGATCATCTATTAAGCCATCTAAATCTTTTTCAAGATGTTCTTGGTAAAACTTTTGTTTCGTCTTCTCGACACCCAACTTGATGTCGGCACGGAAGTGGACTCAGAGATCCAAATCCCTTGTATATAAGACAATCATTGTCTGATTTATCACATATATATATAAATATTTAAAAGTGTAAAGAATTAAAGTGTTGTTTAAGGTGTATATGTGAGAGGACAAGCGACAATGTGTTTCTCATTCCTTGGTTGCAACATGGAAAACGCATGCCATATGATTTGGTACACTCGATTCATTTATCACATGGAACAGTTTGAAAGCTATGGTGTGAAATGTCATTTCTAAAATGTTCGAAATGTTGAGTTGGAGGATTTCAATTCGATTCTAATTATGTCTCTCTCCTTTTCGCTTCCATCCATACTTTTTCTTCTTCTTTGTCCCATGTTTGTATGATAATACGCAATGATGTAACGTATGCCTGTAAGTAAATGTGCATTAGATTTGTATTGGTCAATTGCATGAGTTGTTTGGATTTATTTTATGGACTCTATTCCTATTTCTCCAGATAATCCACACTGATCAGATGAAAGTGAATGATTCATGAAAGCTTCTCTTTTGTCTTCTGTTTCTTCAATCACATTGAGAACGTGTGAAAGAGAGAGAGAGAGACTTTTCTGAGAACAAAAAAATATTTATACACCCATATTTATTATGTGTAAGTTTCTAAAATACTTTTTTTTTTTTTCTTTCTCGAAACATTTTTTTTTTTACTTTATTCTCGTAGAGCAGTTCTTATTTTTTAAAAGATAAAATATTTTCGATCATAACCTTCGTCCCTCGTCCGTCATTATTCTTGCGCATCGTTGTCCGCTCATTTCACCCTCGCTCCTATCCATTGCTCTTGAGCATGCTCTCACCCTTGTCCACTACTATCATTGTTATCGCTAAGGACCTTGGTTCTCCACTATCGAGGTTTCATTAAAATCTTATCACAAGGCCCTTGCTCTTACCCTTCGTCTCAACCATATCGCACATCGTTAAATTGCCCTCTACCTTTTAGACCAAAGGTGGCCTTCGCCTCCTACTCACACGAGCAAGAGGTGAAGGCGAGTTGGAGATGAAGAATTGTATGGATAATCTCTTTTTTAAAAAATAAAGAACGTGAGTAGTAAGAATTAAACAAAAAGAAGCGCTATGCATAAAAAAATGAAAACATTGAAATTTTTTTGAGAAATTACCCTAATATAAATCCATTCCTTTGTCATATTGGTATAGATCTACTATGATGATTTCAAACGTGATCAATCAAATATTATAATCATTAAAAATTGATAATTTATTTTAGGGGTATTTAATATTTTTAATTAAAAATACTATTTGAAAAAAAAATCAAAATAAGAGATACCAATTATAAAATACTTAAAATATAAATATTTTCTAGAAAATCGCCCTACAATTTTTTTTTTTTATGTACTACGGAGTATTATGGTATGCAAGAAAAAGGAGTCACGGATGAGGCCGGCCTTTCTTATTGGCAGTTGCTGGTGGGGCCCGAGCGCAGAGAGGAGGAGAACAACGCTCATTCTTCTTCACAGTTCGGATCAGATATAAGCAGCTACACAAAGCCGTCGTTATTCCCGATCGGGACGACTCGTCGCCGTAGGAGGACGAAGAGGAGGAGGAGGACTGGGGAGGCCCATTCGGTGGGTGCTGATTAGGGTTGTGGCGGAGGGCACCAATGGCGCGGCGGGGCTCTTCGTCGGGCCGGTGGCGGCACCTCCACCCCGGATACTACATGAAGCGGCCGGTACGGTTCGCTGCCGTCTTCACCGCCTTCGTCTTGACCACCTTCGTCGTATGGGACCGCCGTTCCCTGCTCCGGGATCACGAGGTCGGCGACGATCCGTTCATATCCACTTGGGTTTCCTCTTTGACTCTCGTTCCAAGTGTCGGACCTTTTACTGGAGCCCGACTGCTGCTGCTCCAGTCCGTATTCGATTCTTGGGCCGGTAGATCTGTTTGGCATCGGTAGAAGCATCATCTTTTGAATGGTCTAGGGAGTCTTTCGTTATTCTTCTATTGTTTGTTTTTGATAGTTCTACGAGTCTTGCGTGTTTTGGGGAAGGGGGAAGGGTTATTTTCGGCCAATAGTTTCAACATAATTGATATTTTTCAGGAATAGAATTGGAACCTATCGGTAATCTTCTTGCCAATAGTTTTCGCCCAATAGTTTCAACAAAAAAATCGTTCTCTTTTCTATTAAAATTTTCAATGTCGAGTGTTGCAGTTTCGAGAGGAGACATTCATTTCGTTTATGTAGAACGAAGTCGTAGGAAGTTTAATACGACGTCAATGTGCAGGCAGAGGTTTCCAGACTCTACGATGAGTTAAACGAATTGCAACATCAGGTACTTGAAGAATCCACTCCTCTGTCATGTTTCTAATCTGACAATTTTGTGCATTTTTTCACGTCAATGTTGTGAAAAAGACTTGCCTTCGTTACATATCTTTTAAAATATCTGTTTTTTTCTTATAGTTGAGGGAAGTCGGGGGACATTTGGGTGATGGGACTGAAATTCTCTCTGGTACAAAGGAGGAAATGGCCAAGAATAATAATGTGTGGAAGGCTGAAATTGATCTGGTTAACAGCCAACGGAGGGAAAAAGTTAAAGAGGCTATGCTTCATGCTTGGAACTCTTATGTAAAATATGCGTGGGGACAAGATGAGCTTCAGGTTTGTTCTGAAATGTAACATAAGATTTATGCTAGAATCATGATGTTCCCTGTTTTTTTTGTTTTTAATTCGTGCAACAAGAATTTACAGCATTTTACTTCTATATCCAGCCACAGTCGATGAATGGTGTCAATAGTTTTGGTGGCCTTGGAGCAACCCTTGTGGATTCTCTTGATACACTATACATTATGGGCTTGGAAGATGAGTTTCAGAAAGCAAGAGAGTGAGTTTCTAATAAACAACAAAATTCTGCATATTGGTGCACATTGTATTTATTATTCTTGTTTACCGATATGATTTTTTTTTTAATATTGAATATGTGGACAGAATTCTATTCTCACAAAACTTATTTTGAAATAGTTGGACATTTTTATGTACTTTTATATTCTTTTCAGTGTATTAGGCTTGGGTTGAATAACAGCTGCTACGACGGTTGAATTGGTACATAATGTTTTCATATATTACAGGCTATTTCTAATCATATGTCTCTTCTAAGTGAACTAATTGAAAATTTAACAAAGAATTCAGAGGATTCATACAAAAATTCTAATTTATTTAATATGCTCTTCTTTTTCCCAGAAATCTTTAAGATTCATGCAGGTGATTACTATGAATAGCATTCTATAATAAGAAAACTGTAAAAATGGAATCTAGTATAGGTTGCTGAATTCCACCTGATATTGCAGTCTTCTTTTTCTATTGGAATAGCCAAGAGTTTGCTAGATTTGGGACAAACAATCTCTACTTTTAATTGTGAAGCCATATATGGACCTTCGCTTTTCCAATAAACCCATTTGCTCTGTATTGTTATGGCTTCCGTAGCTTAGCTTTTATCTCCATTAATGAAAGTAACTTATTTCCAAGAGGCTTTTTTTAACAATTAGCACTATCTATTTCATTTACATTCCTTTTTTATCATCTTAGTGCCTCCTTTTTTTCTGAATCTATATTTTATTTGTCATAGCCAGAAGACAATGCTTCTGTCATCAGTATGTGAAAGAAATGCCAGATCCTTGAAAACATACTCTCATATTTAGATCATAATTTGCTACTCAAGTGTGCATCATAGTCAAGCTTGCATGCTGCCTGTGCTGTCTGCTTCTCGAATGCTGGCTAGATATTATTGCATGGATAAGGATTCTGAAACCTGTGGCTGATAGTATCTTATTGGGCACAATATTTCCTGTATATCATTGCAACTTTTACAATGATAGGAAGGCAACCATTAGAATCTCAAATTGCTTTTATGCATATTAGTTGCCATAATAGAACATGCTTAAATTGGAGAATTTTAGGTTTAGGTGGTATATCCTTAATCTTTAGTTGAGAGGATAGAGGGCTTAATCCTTCTACAACTATGTTCGATCGACTCTCTTTCTATTTATATACAGTTCTAGGAAATGTTTCTATGAACCTTGTTCAGTCTTAATATATAAACTTCATTCATGTTTTTGAAACTCAAATCACTTTGGGATGCATACTGCTTATTCTTCTACGTCATATATCAATGACCGTGTAAGAACGATGATTAGCAGAATTGCTAAAAATGGGTTGTTTATCACATGACCCACTACCCGCAACTTTGATTTCTTTGTTCTTGATTGTGCACTTCTATTATGATTATAGTTTGCGACAAATTTGATGTTTATCCCATAAAAATTGCAACTTTTTTAATGGTATTTGATGCATGATTTCACATGCTATACAACAACCATACCAACCTTACCAAATCAGTGTGTCCTTGTACGGCTATAGCAGTTAGTATCTACATAGAAAATTCTTTTGTGAGTTCTTTTTATTGGTTTACTGTTCTACAAGGTTTTGGTATGTTTTCATCGTGATATGGTTAAACAAAATATGAGCAATGTGCCCCCTGTTCTAGCATAAAGATTCTCAACAATTGAACAGGACAACACAACATAATGTGGAACTCTCCATTCCAATCAAAACTTAAAATCCTTACCAAGGTGAAACTGCAGAGATACCAGTTCATATTGTCTCAGTTAAATAAAATTTGGTATCGGTACTGATCTGAGAAGTGCAGATTATTCGAGTTGCTTACTGTATCTGCATAATAGATACTTCTCAGCAATTTACTTAGTAATTCCTTGAAATATTTGTTTTAAATAATTATTTAAAGAGAGTGAATTCTTTTATGATACTTAACGGATAGTTGGATGCTTCAAGGATAATTCTTGAGAAAAAAAAGGCAGTCCAGTGCCAGAGGTTCCCATCAATGTGGGATATAGAGAAGGTTGCAAATGAGCAACCTTATCAGAGCACCAAAGCTTGTCCCTGTAGACATTTCTTCAGAGAACTGTTTCTTTAATTATGAAGATCGATATATGATTCAATAGATTGTTATTTGTATATAACATCAATTGTTCGGTAAATTATTAGAATGATTTCGTTTTATTTATTATACATTCTTGTTATTTTACCTATATTCTTGACAATTTATATTTCTAAGCAATATTCATGAATCATGAATATGTCAGGGATGCTAGCGAATACTTATTATTTATAATGAATCATGGTAAACGTCAAACTGTCATATATTATGATAGATTTGAAATTTTTTTTATTGGATCTCCATACTGAATTGTATCCTATTTTTCCAAGTTTTGACATTCTTGTGTATTAGTTTTGTGTCATATTGGTGTCCTGAATCTGTCTCCACATTTCTTATGTGCTGTGCTGGTATCTAAAATGTTTGTTGATGTACTTGTTGCATTAACAATGAGTTTCCTTAGTGAGGACTGAGAAGCTACGCGGTGTTTTCTTATCATGACTCTATGCTCCTGGATATGTTGCTGTTTCTTGTGCAGTTCAATCTAAGTTGAGATGAGCACAAACAATCTAAACCTACCACATGTGATCTGTACAGATGGCTATCTTGGGGTTCTAGCATTAAATTGTATGCTTTATTTTGCTATATCATTTCATCATTTTAGAAATAGATGCCCTAAAAAATTGTCAGTTTACTTGATATTGTTTAGAATTGTCCAAGAGTTGGAGATTCGTCTTGGGCTACTATATGCTGAAAGTATACTTGTTTAGCTAAGATTTTGTTTCTCATAAATGGCAGGTGGATTGCAACTTCATTAGACTTCAACAAGGATTATGAAGCAAGTGTTTTTGAGACAACCATAAGGTTGCATTATAAGGTTTACTTAATGTTGTGCCTATTAAATTCTGGCATAATTGGGTGATAGTGCTTCCCATATTCTAGTTTTAGTTATTACAGGTCATTAGAGAGTGAAACTTTGAGTCCATTAGTTTTTTCTTGTTCTCCCTTCTCATGTGTTTTTCTTTTCTATTTGTTCTAATTTCAGAGTTGTCGGTGGACTACTTAGTGCTTATGACCTTTCTGGTGATAAGATATTTCTTGAGAAGGCTAGAGACATTGCTGATAGATTGTTACCTGCATGGGATACACCAACAGGCATTCCGTATAACAGAATAAACTTGGCTCATGGTCATGCGCATAATTTTGGATGGACTGGGGTAAAATATGAAAATCCTTTTTTTTTAATCCAGAGAATGCTGAATCTGTTCTGTTCTGTTGCTATTTAGGCAGCAATATCTATTGTGGATACTAATTTTATAGTTTGAACTTCCAATACAGAATCAGTTATGTCCTGTTGCTATTTAGGCAGCAATATCTATTGTAGATACTAATTTTATATTTTGAACTTCCATTGCAGACTTTGTTATGTTATTTTGCTATTTAGCCTTGTTCAATTAGTTGGTCAGCATAAAATTTGAACCAGAGTTTATCAGTTAATTGGCAGTTCTACGTGCAATCCTTGATTGTTATTCTCTTAGATAACTAATGTTGTTAAAACTTTCTACAGTTAATTTACTTTAAGTTCTTCCATTAACATTTTTTTTTTCTGTTCAAACTACACAATTGTGTTTTAACTTGTCTTTCTAATATTAGATGGTCTCTGATCTGAAAATGGTATAATTATAACTTGATTACTTCATGCTACATTTTTATATGATGTACAGGGACAAAGTATTCTTGCAGATTCTGGGACTGAGCAGCTTGAGTTTATAGCTTTGTCTCAGAGAACGGGAGACCCCAGATACCAGCAGAAGGTAATATTATCAGGCTCTTACTGGAGTTTTGTTAATTTATTAAAGACACCTCTAAAAGGCAGCTGGTAAATTCTCTAAGGATTAAGGATACAACTCCTAGAGGGTTGACTTTAAGTCGGGTGCCATTCACAAAATTAATATTTAATGTCATGTTGATCCTTTATGCAGTATTTTGATATTCAATTGTAAGCTTCTTCAACTGTTATTAATTTGGCAAAAGATCTGGTTATGATGATTATGATGGAAAAAAGGTCCACCTAAAATGTAGTAAAACTGCCAACTACTATATTTATTCTTCTGGGTTTGAATTTGGCAAGTTTGAACAAAGAAAGCTAAATAGATGATTTACTTGATCCTTGGTCTCTTTATATTTAAGTTTCATCTTCAGACTCTTTATTTGTTGAGTGGCACCTAGCCTACCTCTAACAACTCATCAGATGTATCTAGAAATGATATATTCATTGACTACTTTTTTAGTATAAATTGACCTTTCGGGATTTTTCAGAGATGCAGAACACAGCTTTCCTTTTTATGTTGCGAACCATGTTTTACCATTGATTTTCAGAACAATTGCAATATAGAAGTTCTTGAAAAATTATTTTATGAGTCCCTTCTATGAATCTTTACTTGCCCAGGCGGAGAAGGTCATCACTCAACTGCAGAAGACATATCCAAGTGATGGTTTACTTCCCATCTATATTAACCCTCATTCAGGTGTGGCAGCATCCTACTCAAGCATAACATTTGGCGCTATGGGTGATAGGTAATGTTGGTGTTTTTAGTTTGTGGAGTTGATATTTTCTTGGCACATTATGGTTTATCTGGAACTCTGTTGTTCATCTACCCTGTATCTGTCAGCTTATGCTGTCTTATAAAAATAATCATTACTGCATAGCTCATTCTATTATGTCTTACAAAATAACCTTTTCAACATCTAATGATTTGGAAGGTTAACTTATTACAGTTACTATGAATATTTACTCAAAGTTTGGATACAAGGGAACAAAACTGGAACAGTGAAGCATTACCGGTTGGTGAATTGTGTGTATTTTTTTTGCCCTGTGAATACCCTGAAGTTATTTTGCGTATATGCTTGACTGTTGAACACCTCTTTTCTGTCATGCTATTGACTTGGAGAACTTTCACTCCAGAGAAATGTGGGAAATTTCGATGGAAGGTCTATTGAGCTTGATACGGAAAACCACTCAATCTTCTTTGTCATATATCTGTGAGAAAACTGGTGATTCTCTCTCCAACAAGGTATGCTTCTTTGAAGTGATTAAGAGATTTCCTATTTAATGGTTTTCTAATTCTACAACCCTTCTGATTGCCCTTGGTTTCAAATTTAAGCAGATGGATGAATTGGCATGCTTTGTTCCAGGCATGTTAGCTCTGGGTTCCTCAGACTATGACCCAGAGAAAGCAGAGAAATTCCTCTCACTTGCAAAAGAGGTACTCTTTCTTCAGATTGCATTGTTATTTCCTCTTTTATGCTTCTGACTTGATAATGAACTTGTTTTTGTTTAAACATACATTGGTGTATGAGGTTGCATGTGTGTAATATATCCAATCATATCTTTAAGACAGCTAAGCTGTTGAATTGCACTGGCATGAAGGAAATAGTCAAGTCTGATAATCTAAACTAATAACTGGCTTTCAGAAATATCTTATATAATTATAAGTTTATAACCAAAATCTTCTGCCAAAATGTCACCCCTGCTAGTAGTATTGCTTACTCTTTATTAATTTGATTCCAATTCATTCTTCAATGCCTTGTTTTTTGTCCTATCATTGTAAATTAACTTTTAGTAAGTCGTTTTCACAAATATTTAAAATGACTGGACAAAAATCTATCTTCAAGATTTTGTACCTATCTTTCTTTTTCATTTAACATGTTTCTTGATGATTCCGCTTCCTTTGATTTGAGCATTTGAGCTGAATGATCACTACTCTCATCACAAGTGGTGTTTACAAATACAGAGTGTTTAGTTACATTTTCAATATATAGTTTTCTACCTTAACTGTCACACCTAACAAAGATCTTGCACCCCCACTTGATCTGCTACTTGATCATTTCAATTCCTTCGTGGTTTGAGCATTCTACACAATAATATATGACTACTTGATCATTGATCTTGTTTGTTTGATTTTATGTTTATGAGCATTTCCTTGTGGTCACAAACTATTTCAATCTGGGTGCATAATTTTCACAGTCCTTCCACTGTTCCTTGTTCTTATTATTCGAACATGTGCAATTGGAAAATATCTTTCTCTTACTTGTTAGCCTGTAATGACTGCAAATCAGATCCTTCTTTTATTTGTCTTCTGCCCTCATCTGTAGTCAGCAAATTTCTTATGCAGCTTGCTTGGACTTGCTATAATTTCTACCAATCAACTCCAACAAAATTAGCTGGAGAAAACTACTACTTCAATGGTGGAGAGGTCAGATAAACTTAACTTGCAAATCTTCGACATAAGTCATACCACTGCTAAATAATTATTATTCCATGCATTACTTCAGGATATGAATGTTGGCACATCATGGAATATATTAAGACCAGAGACTGTGGAGTCACTTATGTATCTCTGGCGGTTCACTGGAAACAAAACTTACCAAGATTGGGGTTGGAACATATTCCAGGCATTCGAAAAGAACTGTCGTATCGATTCTGGTTATGTTGGACTAAGAGATGTAAGTTTCTTGTTACACTATTGATGACCTTTTCCCTCAATATCATTCATTCTGGGTTGTTCATGGTTTATGTGGAAGTGGTACTTTCCTTCTGAATTCCCGTTGATAAAATGATATTTGTCTTTCAACATGTATGTTGGCTTAGTGTTGTGGATATTATACTTCCCTGTTCTATATGCATAAAGATTCATCTGATTAGTAACTGAGATTTAAGTGCTTGATTAAAATTGCTTTGCCAAAGTACAAACAAATACTTCTCATTGTCTCTATGGGATTACTGACCAAGTTTCATGGATGCACATTATTTCTGTGGGAGATAATAGTTTGCTGGTGACCTGGCTTGCACCTGTAGTGGGACCTTTAATTCATTTTACTTGTGTCACTCATTAAAACATAACAAATCTCAAGTTCAAGTGTGTCGTCACCAACCGTTCCACAGCCAGTTAGTTCCTAGTTCGTTCACTGGATCCGTTAGTGCTTATAACAAATAACCCTATCCAGTTAGATCAGATCAGTTATGTTTGAGCAGGCAATGATGGAATATCCTAGTCATGTAACTAGCTTATTTAGGATATGTTCTGGGGAACAATGGTTAAGATGGCCATTCTTATCCTACTTGTGAAGCTGAATTGTGAGGGGAATGTTGGATCTTGAGGAAAGAGCTAGCCTTGAATCTCATAGAACTCTTCTATGTTTCAAGCGAAAATGTTGCTGCCAATCGAGTGTGGTTTGATACGAAGGTTGGTGTTGTTCACAAGCTGTTTATTTTCCCTTTTTTCCTTGTCCATCGACATGCTTATGGAGACTAATTTGTTGTGAAGCAATTCTCTTTATGTTTCTTCACCATCTTTGTTAATATAATTGGTTCTACTTGTTGATGTGGTTTTCTCTCTTGTTGTGCATTACTCTACTGCTAAAAATGTTATCTTACTTGCTATACAAAACATAGTTGATTGAAATATACCTTCTGCATCCCTTCAATTCTCCAGGACTAATTTTCTGATGTTGTCTTCAGGTCAAAACAGGTGAGAAGGACAACCTGATGCAAAGCTTCTTTCTTGCAGAAACACTAAAGTATCTCTATCTCTTGTTCTCACCGCCATCACTCATCTCATTCGACGAGTGGGTTTTCAACACCGAAGCTCATCCTTTACGAATCGTTACGAGAAAAGATGGACAAGACATGGAACCAACAAGGATACCAGTCTCTAAGCCACTTGGAAGAAAGCAAGGAAATGAAGAGCAGAATTGAGGCCTTATCGAATTTTGTTTCGAGTGGATTTTATTAATCTGATTAACTAATTACAACCTCAAAAGTCCAATTTATGTTGGACCAAAAGCACATCTGACAGAATGATTTCATGGCATGTTCATTGTGAAAGGTGGGATCGTCTGCAGAATGATGGATATGAGATCACATTTAGAAATGTGTGATTGGTTTACAAATATTGCATCTTTCTTGACAGATAAATGAGCAATTGCATTGCTTCATGTCATTCGCATATGGATGGGTGTTGCCATCCGATGTAAATGTACTTCTTTTGTAGGTGCTACTCTTTCTGTTTATGAAAACTCTTACAGCATACTTTTTCTTACTCTCTTATCATCTTCGAGAGGTTTTATTATTCTTTCAGTATTAGGAAATGACCTAATGTATTTAATAGTTTTAACAATTGGCGAGTATATGATTTTTGATAGACTGTTGTCTACTTTGGATTATTCAATTCCACTTGATGAACAAAATAAGAATTTTTTTCTTTGCTTCAAAAAGAAAAAAAAAAGCTTTGGTATATATATTCCAAGGAAATTGTTATACAAGTGATTTCGCTTTCAGAGAGCGTCGTCAGGTGGCACGTGCGAGCGTGAGGAGCAGCAACTAGCGGCGGCTTCGCCGCACGTGCATCCGAGATCCGTCCGCCGTGGAGTCTGGTCAGCATCACGTGTTCCTTTGGCCGTCAAGGGAGTCGGCGTCACGTGTTCAACAAAAGCCGCTCTTTCTCCGTATATTAAATGCCAAAGAAAACAAATCTTAAATTCAGTTCCTAAGTGAGATGAATAGAAACCATGTGCATAATAAGAACAAATTATCTTGTCATCAAATCCAAAGATGAATATTTTAAGAACAGATGGAGGAAATTATATATATATATATATCTTATTTTTACTTTTTTCTACTTAGTCTCTTCTTTTATTTATTCTTGCATAATATTCTTTATTTTCTAAAAAATAAAATTATCCCTAATCTTCTGCACTCTGACTCTTATTTTCACTCTCTCATGGGTTAATTACATATTGTCTTATGTAGTTAGTTACCTTTAGCATTATCCCGGTCCCTACATTTTAAAAAGTTATTTTGACATCTCTAAAATTACGAAAGTGAAACATTTAGGTCCATTTATTCTAATGACAATATTGTTGGGGTCGCAGATAATTGTCGTGGATGAGAAGAGCGACAACGAGAAGTGAGGGTCGCTCTGCATTGTTGGCGCAATTGCTGAGTGGGCTACTCTGCATCTACGTTAACATCAATATAGTTGCTGAGCGACGCCGCTTTGCATCTGCATTAGAGTCGACGCAGTTGCTAAGTGACATTGCTTGGCATCTACATCAACGGTCTTTTCGTCGCTTAACAACTTATGCAGAGTAACCCTCACCTCTTATCATCACTCTTCTTATCCATAATAGTCACATACGACCCTCAACAACATCATCATTTTTCACCACAGATTGAAATATTAAAATTACTTTCGTACAGTTTATTTTCTTATTTTTATTGAGAAAACCGATTGCGTTAGGGTAAATAGATCTAGATATTTCACTTTCGTAACTATACATATACTAATATAATTTATTAAAATATAGAGATCGAGATACTAAAAGTAATTAACTATGCGTTACATATATATGTAAGAAGCCCCTCTCTCACGTGTAGGAATTGAATCTAAGTAGTTGTTGATTTCTTTTGATATTTTTAAATTAAAATATGATAAAAATATGTAATCTAAAATATTGTTTGAATAAAAATTCTCCAAGCAAATAAAACCAGGGAAGAGAACAGCAACCAACATTGCGTAGGTATGCATGTGCAAGACGTCTCCTTCTCACCTCCTTCCTTCCCTGGCGTGCGGGTTAAATCGCGACCTCCACACAACCACCACCATGCCGTTAAATCTCTTTTTCGTTTCTCCTCCCCTTCCTTCCTTTGTTCTCTTTCTCTCTCTATATATGTATATATATAGAAAGAGCCACCACGGGCGGAGATGGATGTGATTGCAGGGAGGGGGAGGAGGTCGGGAGCGGAGATGTGCGTGGTGTTCCTGTGCAGGGAGGAGGAGGAAGTGTTGGGCACGCACAAGGCGCCGGGGAGCTGCCCCTACTGCGGCGGTGCGGTGATGGCCACCTACGTTGAGAGCGCGTGGAGGCTCTGCTTCCTCCCCCTAAGCCACAAGATCAAGCGCAAGTTCTCCTGCACCCGGTGTTCCCGCCGCCTCGTCGCCTACCCGTAGCTGCCACCCTCCAATCCTCTCAGGATCCGACGACCTTTCCTCTAAAAATCGTGACTTTGGCTCCCATCTCTGTAAAAGATCACATCCAATCCTCTCAAGATCCGACGACCTTTCCTCTCAAAATCGTGGCTTTGTCTCCCATCTCTGTAAAAGATCACATCTTTTTGCTTCGTTAGTCGGCAGTTTTCTGTTCTCGTTTTAGCTCTGCTTTTTGTTTTCAGGGTTTATGTTACAGAAGCGTTTTAGATGAACTTATTTTCTCTCTCTCTCTCTCTCTCTCTGCACCAATCTCTCAGTTTGGATGCACTGAGAAATTAAAAATGCTAGCGAGAAGACTGAGGAAATATCTTCATGATTGCATATGCAAAATTATTAATGCAAATATTGAACAATACGATTCGATAATAATTACATAGACATCTTTTGATAATAATTACATAGACATCTACACAAATGAAAAGATTACTCAGTAATTATATAGATGTCATCTATCATCATCATCGACAACATCCGTTATTATTAATTGAAATATTAAAATTATTTTTTTATTTTTTTATTTTCGTAATTTTATTAATAAAATCGATAATATTAGAATAAATAAATCTAAATGTTTCGTTTTCATAATTATAAATACATCGATATAATTTTTTAATGATAATATTATGTAATTAGTGCATATGCTGAAATCTTGTATTGTTCCGATACTTTCCAGATTCAAATGAACCAAGTTGTGCAAGAAGAAGAGAGAAGAGGCTGATGATTAAGAGGGACTTCATTTTACTTACTTTCAGCATCCAACAGCCATCCAGCTAAAATGGAAAAGGGTTCTGTTTTGACTGGCCCAGTAAGCCTATAATTGCTTTCAGCATCCAACCATCCATTCACGTTCATGAAATAATCTGCTGACAAGTACCATCCAGAGTTCTCATGAACCAATTCTGAAGCATAGATGTAATACCCAAAAACAAAATGAAACAAATAGCTTATACAACTGAAATCTATGCAAAGGCAACTGTTTGAAGTTTCTACAACTCAAGCAAAAACTGAGGCGGCAGCCCCTTCGTTACAAGGATCCCAAGGTGTGATTAGTATCTACACTCATGCATAACAAAGCTCAACTACAAAAGACAACATTTTTGTATCTTCTTATCCGAGATACAAAATAGGGCTAAATTCGTTATATAGTTACACCTTCTTAGACCTAAAAAATTTATATTGGATCACTATAGTTATAAAAGTAAAATATTTAGTTCTATTCATCCTAACACTATTGATTTTATCAACGAGAACACAAAACAACAAGGTAAAAAAAATAATTTTAATATTCTATTTAATGGTAACAGACGATATCGATGATGACGGATGATGATGCCATTAGGGGTCACGAGTGACTGTTGTGGATAAGAAGAACAATAACGAGAGGTGAAGGCCACCCTGTATTTACATCGATGCCGACAAAATTACCGAGCGACGTCGCTATGCATATGCGTCGGTGGCCCTTTCGTCACTCAACGATTGTATCGACATTAATACAGATTCAAAACGACAAAAAGACTACTCAAGTGGCTATTGTGGATGAGAGTAAGGGCAAGAGATGAGGGTCGCTTTATATCTGTGTCGACGCCGATGTAATTGCTAAACGACCCTTCATCAACAACCCTTTTGTAGCTCGACAACTGCATTGCCACTGATACAAATGTCAGCGACCCTTTCGCTGCTCTGTATCGGCATCGACACAATTGTCAAGCGACGAAAGGATCACCGATATAGATGTTGAGCGACTCTTTCGCTGCTTGACAACTTCGTTGATGCTAACACAGATGCAAAATGACTCTTACCTCTCGTCACCACTCCTCTCATTCACAACAATCACCCGAGCAACCCTTTCGTCGCTCTTTATCTGCATCAGCGTCGACATAATTGTCAAGCGAGAAAAGAGTTATCGATGCAGATACTGAGCAATCCTTTAGCCACTTGGCAACTACGTCGAAGTCGACATAGATACAGAGCGACCATCATATCTTTTCGTCGCTCTCCTCATCCACAACCACCACCGATGGCCCTCAACGATGTTGTCATCCACTACCACCGACGTCATCCGTTATCACCAACTGAAACATAAAAATACCTTTTTTTTTTCTTTTATCTTTATATTTTCAACGATAAAACCAATGATATTATGATAAATAGAGCTAAATGTTTTACTTTCATAACTATAGGTATTTTAATATAAATTTTTTAAATCTAGAAACTAGAATACTAAAAAAATCTAATTACAAAGAATAATTTATAATTAACCCTACAAAAGACGATACCTTTTTAAGGCCATTGTTCATGAACATCTACTTTGATTATGAGACCAAAATAAAGTCAATCTGGTCAAGGAAACCCTAAAAAAAGATGGCTCCTGCTTGCAGGCCCTCCCTAAGCTTATTTAATTCAGGACTCGAAGCTTATCACAAGTGTGACTCCTTGATTACATGTGTTTACAAAAATGATCATGTCATTTATTTCACTATCCTCTAGCTCTAAAACCTCGAGCATCAGCAAACAAACATGCAAGGAAGCAGAATGCATAAACTAATGTCATCTCAAAAGGCTCAATCATACTGACATAGTTTTTAAAAAGCCTGATTCTAATCCTACACTCGATTGAACCCCTCATGAACTAAACCCATCATCACCCTTTGGGGAACAGGCATATCTGCCCAAACCTTGTCTTCATCATGTCAGCACCAACAAAACCTCCTTGGGTGGGAGACTCTGTTCGAACTGCATTCATAGCATAAATTTAACTCAGTCCCCACTAACCATCTTCTTCCATGTAAAATGAATGTGAACATCAAATAACATCGAATGGAGTCCCAAGTATTTTTGTGCAACATTGACGTACCTTCTTGTAACTCGTTATGGCACCATGCATTTGCTTTAGTAGCTACCACTAGGGAGCGGAAGTGCACACACGACTACCAGAATAATTCACTTACAATTTGTAGCAGTCAGACATGAGGGATAAAAAAATGCTATTTACGTTGGTAAACAACACCATTTAATTTCCCACAAATGAAAAATCATATAAAAGGATACCACAGAGATGATTGCAAATGTCCTATAAAGAAGCACAATAAAAGCATCAGTATATGGAACATATCCAGTAATTGATTCAAAGCATCAAAACTGCAAAATTCGATACTATTCCAATCCTAACTAAAAACTGAATTCAAATTATTTTCCTTCTACAGAAAAATTAAGACACTGAAGCAAACTCAGTCATTAGTTCATCCTTCTGATGAGCTCATTGATGTAATCCTCACGGTTTCCAGCATCTCCTCCCTCAACATAATGCCTTCTTTTCTTTTTCAGGCCACCCAGTGGTGCCTTCAACTTGAAAGGCCAGAGGAAATTGTTTGCCTCCTTAAAGTGTGGACCGACAGTCATGATTTCATGCACAAGATCTTCCATGCAGATAATACCATGTTTCCCCAAACCCTACAACCCACCAGAATCATCATGTAAACTACAGAAAGGAAAGGATAACTACAAGCATAACGAACAAGCACAAGAATTGCATCTTGTAACGAACCTGCTCGATGATTGCATTGTCTGTCAAGGGAATTCTCTGTTTGTTCAACTTTCCATATCCCCTCTTATAAATCAACTCCCTAACGCTCTTGAGATTGGGATACCTGATGCATACATCCACAGTCAGAATAGCATTATACATGATTCCTCAACAACATAGACGATAATAGATTTACAGAAAAACAACAATTCAGTACCCATATGTGACATAAGGCTCCACCCTCTGCAACATGTTCATGGTGGCCTTGTTCACTTTCAGAAATACACCATTGAATATCTACAGCATAATGCACATAGTAAAGGCACTACAAGTGAAGCAAACTGCAACACAACACTGACAGTGTATACCTGTCTGAGTCGAAGGAGCTGCAAGATTTTTCGTGTTTTAGGGTGCATCGCATTGATACTGCATAAAATGTCAGTCAATGGTGACAAAGATCGCACGGGACATCGAATCAGCAACTGAAGACGAAAGAATTTTTTTTGAACAATATAGGAGGATGAGAAGATGCTCTACCCTCGTATGCGGATGATGAAGAGAAGCTTGGCCTCTGGGCTAACGTAAAATCCTCCCTTCATCCTCGCCTCCCTCTTCAATCGGATCAGCTCCTTCTCCTACCAATTTAAACCCCAGATCAAGTTAAAAATGGAATCTTTAGGAGGTAAGACGTAGCAAAACGCTCAAACCAAGACTAATTGTCCCAAATTCCCACCTGCGACTCGTACTCCTTGGCATACTGTTGCGCCCTGGTGAAGATTAGCTTCCGGTTCTCGCGGTCCTTCTTCTTCTTCGCATCGACCGCCTGCTTCTTCGCCACCGCCCACTGTTCCTCTCTCTTCCGCTTCTTCAACACCGACTCGGGGACCACCGCCTTCGCTTCCTCCGTCGCCATCCCGGAAACCCTAGATCAAATCGAAGAGCCTCGATCGTAAACAAATCCGCAAACCACAGATCCAAATTACACGAGAAAACGACGAGGGAGGCGGTGAAAGAAGGGATCGAACCCCCGAAACTCAGGACTGTGTGAATCTGAGGAAGGAATGGAGGCGGGCGGGAGGGCGTCGGCCGCCGGCTTTTATACGTCTTAGCGTAGTTCATGGCGTTAGGGTTATGAGGCGAAGAGGGAAAGAGCAGCGGAAGCTTCATCCGACGGTGGATATTTCACGGAACGAATCAAAATGCACTAAATCTCAACCGCCCGACAATGATCCAACGGTCCGCGATTAGATTTGCATCTCAAATCACCTAATAAAGATTAATTATTTGTTGTATAGATTTATCAAAAAATAAGTTAACGTAACTAAATTAAGATTATTTAAAACTAAAAATTTATCAAAAATTAGGTTAAAACTTTCGATCATACTGAAAAGTCAAAGAAGAAAAATCAAGAACCAGACCATTAATTGATCTGATTTAATTATTGGATTAGTTGTGTTAAAAATAAATAAATCAATTGACCCATAAAACCAATTTAATTTTAATAATACAACAAAAGACATGTTTGATATCTAAGATGATGTATACATCAATCATAAAATTAGGGTTGACATGGGAAATAAATTAAAACCGATCAAGTTTAATGTAATTAGCACGAATGTAATGTAAGTATATATAATATTGGTTGATTTTTTAATTATTAATTAATACTTTAATTAATTTAATATTTTATTATATATAATTTAAATTTATTAATTATATTTTTAAAATTAAACATGTAATCCGATCAGTATCCATCGATTTGATACTATACATCAAATTTTATTTCTTGCATAATGAAATAAAACTCATATTTTATGATGAACAATAAAAGCTCGAGCATTTTACTCGTATATATAAAGACGATCGAGACTGAATGTAGAATAAATTTATCACAACATATAAATTTCTCATACATCTCATATTAATTAGCAAGTAATGAAAGGAAAGATAACATAAAATAGTACGCGTATTATTATCATCTGCATCCACATGGTGGTGCTCAAGAGGAGAGGCCACTCTCACAGCTCTCTCATAAAACAGAAAAGTGGCATATGACATGACTCAGAACTAGAAGACACAATACTTGGGGTGATATCAGATGCGATTTCCTCTCAAATCACTCCTTAAGCATTGTGTTGGTTATTACGATCCACTTTGCTTCATGCTAGACTCCTTGATCGAAGTGGCTGTCATACGGTGTAATGTTGCTGGATGGTGTCGATATCAAGCCCTTTGAGTTTCACCACTGATTCGACATGTCCCTTCAGAGTGTGCAGTTCGCGAAGCCTGTGGATGATCAGGGTATGACAAACTCAGGACCTTGAAATATGTTTAAAAGAAAAAAGATCTTGAAATTTTGAATGATTCTGATAAGATATCAGAGCAATGATCGATCATTGAAGAATATGGTGTGTGTGATTGCTACAAGAAGACATACCTTGCAATTTCAGCTCGCCTTTTGGCTTGCTCAGCGATTTCTGAAAGTTCTCTATAGCTATTCTTGTCAGAGAAAAGGTTAGCGGTCTCAGGGGGTTGGAGTCCATGCAGAGTTCTCTGAGCCATAGCCCACTGAGCTTCCCTTTCTTCCCTACCATAATCTTTCTTGGTAGTGAAAGCAGTCTGAAATTTAAAAAGATAGAATTGCAGATTCGAGGAATTAGTAAAATCAGTTAATTAAACACCAAAAACAGGTTATCAAATTTAAGCTAAGTATAGATTGGATTACCCTATTCTCAAGAAGATTATCCCATGCCTTCCCACTAAGAATGTATCGGATGGCAAATTTGAAACAATCCAGAGGGAAGAAGAAAACAATGCTGTAAAGCCAGATAACACCAGCCCAGCCCCAGCCTATACCTTTTATTCGTGCAAAACCCCAGTTAGCATAGACAGCTATAACCGTTGCAACCTGCAAGAAACACATGATATCTTCATTAATAAAGAATGATAGGAGGAGATAAGAGCACTCCAAGAGCAATCTTCCATGTAGAAACACATTCTTGTTCGGGTAACAATCTGAGAAAAGGCACAAGAGAAATATACACATATTATAGTGTTACAAATACACACAAGAGAAATATACAACCTTCTTCACCAAAGAAGATTATCGGAAGTTCATGATTTTGTGAGCAGAATGACTAAATAAGCCAGCTTCATTAAGGCAAAAATAAATTTTCAATTGGATGTGTGTGTAAGACAACTTCATCCTTGAAGAAAATGTCTATGTATTGACCGAGACAGACAAAATAGTTGAGACTTAAGTCATTCTTATGACATCGTATGCTAAACAGTTAAAACTAATCTCAAGCAGTTTAATGGTCTTCACTTATCATGTGCCATTAATGTGTATATGAACATGAAACTTACATAGAGGTAGTCAAATTGTGGAGAAGAGATATGAGGAAAGAAAAATACTTACAAGCTGTGCGATGATAAATGCAGTGACTAAGAGAAGTCCAGGGCGCTCAACAAAGCACCAGCTGCGTGATCGCGTGACAAATATAAGAGCCTGACTAACGATGCTAACTTGCAGGTACAAAGCAGCCATCATTTCATCCTCGCTGTGCCTCAATGATCTAACTTTAAATTTGTCCTGCAAAAAAATCACAAGAAACAATGTTAAGTTTCCATTTATTTCTGTGGAGTCAATTAAATATTGTCATGGCATGTTCACAAATTTACCAACTGACAAGGGTGAGAAACTACTCTCACGTAGAAAAGCGCATGACATGATCATTGAAACATATGATATAGACCAACAAATTTTAACAAGCAAGATGATACGTTAATGTGAAGAGAAAATGGATAACCAATCTGATTGAATTGCCTTGAAATTCTCCTTTTGCATAAAAAGAGGATCAGAAAACTCACCGAGAAGAAGTCAGTGTCTTTCATGGCCCAGAAGAAGATAACAGTCATCAATGCCAAATAACTCCCAAACACAACGCCTGTAGCAAATATTTCTTTCAACTTCCAACTATCAGGCAATGGAGATGGCTTCACCCGGTCCTTTGAAATTGTCATAATTGTACCTTCAGTTACCAAAGATCAATAGGGAAACACCTAGATGTCAGAATGAACAGGATGGAGACTAGAAACTGAAACAACATGAAATCACCATTTGTCTGTTAACTGAACTTACCATCATTTAGAATAGCAATAATTAAAACCATGAAGGGTGAGAAGTCAAACTTCCATATCAGTGCAATCAGCATAAAACCAAGCTGAAAAAGATAAAGCAAATAATAAACTTTTTCCAGAGAAATGGTAATGATAGACATAAATTTTTCACATGCAAGAAACGAAGGTTTGAGATTTAAATTGAAACTTACAACAATACGGATGGTGATAGAGACAGCATATATCTGCAACAAAACATCATAAAGGAGACTCAGTGACAACAGTAGAGAAGTGAGAAAATTGAAATAAGCATAGTTGTGATTTTATCTCATACGGTGTAGTTCTTCATCCTTTGGAATATTGCTCTGCTAGTAAGGACAGCACTAATGATGACACTAAGACCAGGTTCGGTAAGGACTATGTCGGAGGCACCTCTAGCAGCATCTGTTGCATCAGCAACTGCAATACCAATATCAGCCTTCTTCAAAGCAGGAGCATCATTAACTCCATCTCCTGTCATTCCACAAATGTGCTTCCTCTCCTGTAACTTCTTCACAATCTCATACTTGTGTTCTGCTCCAGGAGATAGTCATCCATAAGATATCGAAGTATAGAATCTGAGATCACATCACTTATCGAATTAGTGTAAGTTCATAGGCCACCTGGGAATACTCCGGCAAATCCATCAGCCTTCTCTATCAGTTCATCGACAGGTAGTGCTGCCATCGATGCATCCTTATTTTGGCCAAGCAATGAAGAGGAAGGATACATGTTAGTTCCCATTCCGAGTCTCCTGCCTGTTTCCTTAGCAATGGCAAGCTGGTCACCTGAAATGGGCATGTTTGTTAGGAAATGATGACCAACCAACAAAATTGCAACCCAAGAACAAAATGCAGAGCTGACTTACCTGTAATCATTTTTACATTGACACCAAGATTGAGGGCCCTGCGGATAGTTTCAGCACTATCATGCCTTGGGGGATCAAACAAAGGTAACAGACCGACAAATTGCCATGGCCCCCCTGAGCTCTCTCTGGACTTTTCTGGAACTTCCTGCAAAAAGAGAGGAAACTATTGTTCAGAGGAAAAGCTGAAAAGAGCATTCATATAGTAGCAATTAAACCCACTGAGGACTGAGGGAGCAAACCTGTCTTGCTACAGCTAGTGATCTAAGTCCACGTTCAGCATATTTATCAATTACAGAATGAACCTTATTCCTGACATCTTCTTTGCAGTTGCAAAGGCTCAAAATCTGTCCTCGAAGCCGAATAAATTAAGAGGGACAGAAAAACAGTAGAAAAAATGATTAAAAGTATGCTTAAGAAAAAAGAAAAGAAATTCAAGGGACTAAATTTACCTGCTCCGGTGCACCTTTACTTGCACGGTGCCAGTTGCCAGCAGCATCGATGTAGGTAAGAGCAGTTCTTTTGTCAACAGGGTTGAAGGGGAGGAAATGTAACTCCCTAATACCCGCTCTAGCCTGTCCAACAGAAACAAAATGTTGATAAGATCTTACAAGAAATGAAAGCATAATACCAACAACAGCTTATTAGGCATACCTCCTTTGGGTCTGCAAGCATCCCCACCATGGCGGCATCGATGGCATCCTGGTTCTCCGTCCTTGATGCTCTTGCTGCCAATAGGATAACATGCTCCTTATCCACACCCTTTGCAAAAACCTCGATCAGGTTCTTGTCCACACTCAATTTGTTAAGGGTCAGAGTCCCTGTTTTATCACTGCACAGTACATCCATGCCGGCCATCTCCTCAATTGCGGTCATTCTCTTCGTGATAGCGCCTTGTTCCGACAGCCGGTGTGAGCCAATAGCCATTGTCACTGACAGGACAGTAGGCATGGCAATTGGGATGCCTCCAATCAAGAGCACCAACAGGTTGTCGATCCCATCCCTGTACCTTCTGTGTTGTATCGGATACATGACGATGATCTCGACGATCATACCAACTGCAATGGAGCAGATGCAGAAGTTGCCAATGGCCGTAAGGACCTTCTGGAAGTGCCCGACTTGGTTCGTGCTGTCCACAAGATGAGCTGCTTTCCCGAAGAAGGTGTGGACACCGGTGGCAATAACGACAGCCTCGATCTCACCCTGCTTGCAGGTGGAGCCAGAGAACACTTCATCTCCGGGATTCTTGGTGACAGGAAGCGATTCTCCGGTCAAGGCAGACTGATCAATCTTCAGTGGATCTCCTTCGAGAAGTCGGGCATCCGCAGGGACGATGTCACCCAGTTTGATGCTGATAATATCACCGGGCACGAGAATTGCTGCGTCCTGCTCGCTCCAGCGGCCATCTCTAAGCACCTGTAACCACCAACGACTAAACCATTGATGTCTCTACAGCAACAAGGATGAATTCAACGTAAGTCTCGAACAGAATGACAAGCACGTACCTTTGTCTTGGGAGCAAGGCCTGCCATCAGGGCGGCCGCGGCATTGCCCGCGTTGTTTTCTTCGATGAAGCTGATGGTGGAATTGATGACGAGCAGCACGATGATACCGACGAAGTCTTGCCAGTCGGGCGGCTTGCCGCCGCCGTTGGCCAAAGCGATGGCCATGACAGCGGCCATCTCCATGACCCATGAGAGGGGGTTCCACATGAAGCCCAGAAACTTGAGAACCTTGCTCTCCTGCGGATCCCAAACCCATCCAGTCCTCAGCCCAAGAAGATTTCATCAAAGCAAACAGGCAAAAGAACAAGCAATCGACTCCAAAAACTGAAATCTTTCGAGAAGAGTTGGAAGAATATGACTTTTTTCTCTTCGAGCTTGTTTGGGCCAAAGATTTGGAGCCGATTGGCTCCTTCTTGGGATGTCAGGCCTTCTCTGGTGCATTTCAGTTGCTCAAACACTTCCTCGATCGGAACCCGTTCCTGAAAGCAAAACCAAGATGTCAAATGAAAACATTAAATAAATGGTCCGAACCGCAACACGACAAAACATATAAAGCTTCGACTTTTCATGATATGTTGGTGACAGATTCCAGTAATGACATCGCGTGCAGGAACAGATTCCACGCCAAATAGTGGAAGCCGTGCAACGAGAATGAACTCGGTAGCCACATAGTGATTCGCACTGTTCCTCGCACGCGTAAAATAAAAGAGATTTGAAGGATTACTTTGGGTTACTCTGCGCTTACGGCGGGACAATTAAGAGGTCGAGAAGAAGGGGAAAGACTTTATCTTTCGTTACGGACGAGTACTTACGGAAGTCGTTGATATCACGAGACCGCAAGGAGTCGTCTTTTTCTGTTCTATTCTTCCGCTGGAGAAGAACAGAAAGAGAAGACGACAAGAGGGAGCTTAAAATCAGGAGAAATGTCGGGAATACTATAATAGCAAGCAGCGCATTATGAGAATTAAAATTTATGATTCTTATTTGCGTTTCTTTCCTCTACGACTCCTCCCTTAATTGGACTCGCCAATTGAATAGAAGGAAATGAAGATCAAAACCTAGGCGAATCTTAATTCCATCATCATCATCCCATAATACAAGAGAAAATAAATACAAAACAAACAGAGAATTTAGATTGTAGAGTATCCATTCGTAGAAAAATCTTTCTTCTATGTGTAATTTGAGTTCTTAATGTAAGTCCATCTCAGGATCCTCACTTCAGCAGCCCAAAAGGGGAGAAAAGGGAGGATTTTTAGTAGAGTAACGCCAAAATCATCAGGCAAATGACGAAGAAAGAAAGAAAATTAGAAGGGAAGATTCAATATGGGCGAGGAGTCATTTACAAGATCGACGTTCTCGTTCTTGATCTCTTCCAAGCTGATCGCTTTGTTGCCGGCCATCTCCGACGGAGATCAAGCAACACTGACGACGAAGAAAGACGAATCCGGGCGGAAGAGAGCGAACCCTACAGTTCCGACCCGCGCCTCAGAGGAAGCGACTATCTCACCGGACTCTATATATTCGCTTGGAGGAGAGGTAGAGATTGGTCTTAATGGAGAAGGAGAAGAGCGGAGAGCTGCGAGAACCGACGATCACCGGAAGCGGGCAGTGGAGGAAGACGCGACTCCTCGCTCCATATTTGTACCCCGCCACAATACCCCGTGGCCCAACTTGGCGGCCCCACCGGCCTCTTCACCTCCCCGACTGCTCAAACAAGTACACATAGTCGATCCTACGCGCGCGCACGACGATCGCGTATATCTGCATCCGTCGCGCTTTGAGAGGCACGCTGGTATATGATCGGTCACCTGGAGATGCGTGCTGAGATGCGGACACCCGCAAGCGTTCATGCTGGTCTTCTATGAGAAAGACCGCAGAGTGAAAGAAAGGGAGCAGAGCGGGGCCCAACTTTTTTTACCGTGTCGTGGCATCCTGCAATTGGCTGAAATGTGGGTCCAACGTCGCCCCCATTTAAAACAAAATAAAAAATTGCCTAATTAATTAATGGCAATATTTGATTTCGTACAGGATCCTCTCCGAGATGTGTTGGAACTGTGACCTTCCAAGTTTAAGTCTAGTCCGTCCATTATCACTATTAATTTTTATCCCTATTATTTTTCAGTATATTATTATATATATCCCTTTGAATATTAAAATGCTTCATATATATCTCTCATATTACATGAAACAAACCAAACTAAAATTAAGTATTACTGATCATAATTATCTAAAATATGCTAATTCAAATATGTTCTTCCTATCTATGTTAAAATAAATGTTTTTTCTAATTCAAATACCAACTTATTAGAGTTCACAGAGCAAAGATAGTCAACTCAAATAGATTAATGCTAATCAAAATTAGAAGTAACTAATTTAGGTTTTTATATGACTGTTAAATGTCTCCTCTATTCTAATACATTCTTGAGTGTCGTGGTTAGATGAGACTAATCGATTAGTGCGAAAAAAAAATAGAGAAAGATTTGTTAGAAGCATACATGAAATATTGATTTATTGATAATATGCCAAACCCATTTAGTAAAGATGGAAGATTTAAAATTTTATTTATCATATTTTATAACTGTTATTAGTGGCAGATTTAAGAGAATTGATTAGCTCCACTTGGTTCAAATTCGATCCACGCCAAAAACTTCTCGAGGTGCTTAAAACACCAAGTGTGGTGTCGAGCCACAGTAGTATCGAAAGAACGCTCCGAACGTAGTTTAATCGATACTAAGTTAAACTCCAAAAGTAAATTTAAGAATTAAAGAGAAATTATTCAATCCCGAAAGTATATCCTATATTTAACTTTTATAGACAATACTCGGGTTACGGTTATGATTTTACTACTATGACATATTTGTCAGTCAGTTAAGATTTTTATTTTTTTTAGATGTGATTATCATATGTCGATCGCCAAATTAAGATGATTATTTCTCATATCAACATGTTAAACATTAGTGTGATTAGTGTGATTGTGATGTACTAAATCTATTTATCAAAAGTTAAATATTTGAAACTTATTTGATATATGTCTAACTCTTGGGAATGCCTACCTCCCCATCGGATGAGAATTACCGTTCCCATCAACGCATTCAAAGTCCACGGTGGACGATCCGAGAGTCAACGGGAAGCACCTCCAGCACAGTCAGCATCAGAAGAACAAGAAGATGAGGGGTGGTTAGTCGATGCATGCATTTCGTCATGTGGTGTGGTGTTGAAGAGTGCCAAATAATTGAGGTAGATCTCTCTATCTCCACCCTGTTGCCAAGTCAAATGTCTCATTAGTTTTCCTCACAAAGTCTTAGATGACATGAAAGTAAACAGCAAATCCAGAGAAAGGAGAACAGGAGACACTTTTTATCACCCACGATTTCAATCAGAATCATTACAATTCCTATTTTGACTGAATGGTAATTCCACATCATCTTCCCTTCGCTTCTTTACCATGATTTCAATTTTTTTTTCTTTTATTTCTACCGGCAAATTATGACATTAGGTTGGGTTGGCATAAAAAATGGTATTATATTATATATATATATATATTCTTCAGTTAAAAGGAAAACAAAAGCACCAATAAAAAAAAGGACATTTGTAAATAAAAGGACATGACACAAAGCATTCTTCCTTTATTTATAAATATATGTAATTTATTAGGAAAAGCACCAAGAAATAATTTGAGAATGTTGAGAAAATAAGATATCTCAGAAATATTGATGAAAAGGAAGATTGAGTACCAAAATGAGGAGGATATGATTTGTTCCCTGTTAGCACCAATCAGGCAGCATCAAGTTTATCAACTGTGCAATTAAATCTACAATCATTGCATGAAAAATATTGTGGTGAGGCATGCAGATAACAAAGCTAAGAAATCTGCAGAGCATCAAGAACATGGAATGGCCTTTACCAATCATGCAAAAAAGCTTTGGCCCTCTTTGGACCATCATCTTCTGAATTCAATAAGGAGTTTGTGTCACCAAAGAACAAGAAAGATGAATATAAAGATGAATGCTTCAGTTGTCTGTCTTCAGCTAACCTAAAGTAGCAGAGCATGCTGTCATACCAAGCATGGGATATTTTAGTCAGTTTATATCATGCTTTTACACAACAGGGATTAAAGTTAGATCAACAATTAAAAAAATCAATATAATATATATGAAATTTTGCCAAAGAAATAAGAGAGTGTGTGTGTGTGTTCTTAAATAAGAATGGTATTTAGTGCAAGCTTTGATGGAGTTACATATTTGGTGCCTTGCAACAAAGTCCAACCTTTGCATTATTGTTATCCTACTGTGGACTTTGCAAGATGATCATAAATGGTTCCCAGATATGATTCCATAGTTCACTCAAAGAAATGAATGAGGGATGTGTTCTCCAGGAGCAGTTACTTTCATGAGCTGGTATGTGCTGTGTGTCTCAAAGATGCCTAAAGCACTGAGGCAGAATGAGTGGTGCATAATGTATAGTACAAGATGAAACCCTTCTTTCCTGTACCACCCAATGGCACTCATCTCTCTTCACCATCTTTTGACTTGATGGAAGGCCAGAAGTATGGGAGATGCAAGGATGAGATCTTTGAGGGACAAAAGAGAATATTATGCCCAGCCAATGATTTCTATTGTAGTTTATTTCTCTCTCTCTCTCTCTCTAGCAGATGGTTTTTCTATTAATTTCTTGGCCAGTGAGTGACAGATGTTCAGAGCCATGATATTAGATCATGTCCTATTTGGAGGACAAATAGAAACATGCAGAAATATATGAGATGCATAATCCACTGATGCTAAAATTTGCATCCACAAAAATGCCAAGATGATCTTTATGATCTATTTTACTGCCATCCTGTTTTATGATATTACTATTATTCTAGACAACAACAACACTGGTGTTCCCAATAATTGCTATCTTCTCAATTTTACTCAGAGAGATATTTGGTATTGTTAAGGACTAAGTGATGTCTATGGAAAAAATCTCTCCAGTCTTAATGCACACATATCTTGTAGCTCCACTATCTGCTAGAATTCCATGCTTTATGTTAAACATCATAACAATAGGTAGAATATGATCTAGAACCAACAACTGACCTGGAGATAACTATTCATGTTCATGGAATCAAGACTATTGTTATCAGGTCTATGTAGTGGCAAAGAGAACTTTTGTTGAGGACCAGATGTAGAATCACTGTACTGTTGGTATCGACTGGCTGGGACTTTTTGTTCTAATCTATGTTGGCTAACCTCCAGAAGTGTGCACTTCAACTTGAAGTTGACAGGTAATGGAGATTCAAGTCCCACATTTCTTGCTGCAAGAAGTTGACAGGTTAAGCAGAAATTTGTGTTATGTTTTGTTTAGCAAGATCATCTGTTGCTGAGTTCCAAATTCTCATAAGATTTCTATAGGAAATGTTGTGGAAGAAAAATATAAGGCAGTGATCAATCTAATGTATATCAGAGTTCTACCCTGAGAACATATCAGCAGGGAAGGGAATGATTCAGCTAAAGAGAAACTATGGACAAACTCATCAGAAGTCTTCACATGCATTAGTTGTGTCACAAGAAATTATTGGCAATCTGGAGAGTCACAAAGAAAGGCAGGAAATGGTGGTGGAAGGCATTGTATGACTAGACACCCAATTGTTGAATTCCCAAACACAAACCAAAAGATGGCTCAACTTTAGATATAGAACACACATATCTTCCCTGCCTTTTTCCAGGTCCATGCATCTTTAAAACCTACACAGTAGTGGCTCCAATGATAGCACTAGAGAGTAGTAAAAAAATATGTTTCATACTTGGTTGCTCATACCTTTCCCCCTGTCTTTTTTGCCATTTTGTGGAAGTGGAGAATCTGTTGCAGTCCAGTGCTGGTTCATTATAGTCCAAGAGAAATAATGAGTTTCCTGCATGCCAAGAGAGCAGAGCAACTTGGGAGGTGAAGTCTCCATCAAAAACACGCCATGGTGGAAAATGATCACCCCTCAAGGCTAAGAGAATGAGAGTATTCCTCAGAAAAATTGTGTGTGTGTATATATATATATATATATAGCTTCAGAGTTAAAGCATTAGTAGTACACATGTTTCTCTCAAGAACTAATTGAAAGGATCATTCATTTTAGCAAAGCTTGGATGGTCCTGGACAACAAAACTACATGGCTAGTAGCTACTTGTCCCTATATATTCCTGCTGAACTTTTGTGACTACAAGACAATCCAGGATTGTTCCCAATGACCTGATGAATGAATCATGAAAGGCTGATATGGTATTTCTTCATCAATGTAAGAATTGAATATGATCATTGAATCAATCAATAGTTCGGATACCAGAAGCTAAAAAAACATTGCTTTTTACTGTGAAAGGACCATAAGCAATATGCAAAGATAGCTCAGTCAAAATTCTAGTAGACCTATAAGAATGGATGAGTGCTAACTGAGATGGCATTGCCAAGGTTGATTCAATGTACTATTGACAAGAGAGCCAAACCTAAGATTTCATGAAGTCTAGTACCAGCAATCATCCAATTCCTTCAGTCTGTCATTGACAACCCAGCTGTTCATTTTTCTTGGAATATGACTGAAAACAATCCCCCTCATCTTAAGGTTAATGTAAATTGTTGCTAAGTTGTGTAGAATACATGAAACTGAAATATTTATAATAAGAAATACTTTATGATTTTCTTTCTCCTACTACAATGAAAGGAAGAAACAAAAAGAAAATGCTAGTGCTATGAAACTTTTACTTGGAGGTGGAGATCATGGTAAGCTAAATTATGGTCAGAGGCTTAATCCTTGAACTCAAAATATGTTCAATAAGAAAAGTCTGCCATTCACTAGAGAAACTTTTTCCAGCACATGATGGAGCTGTTCAAACTTAGTTGTGGTGATTAATAAAGACAACAAAAATACAGATAAAGTCACAAGAGGAGATTTTGCATTGGCGAATAGACGGGAGAGCAAATTCACATCCTTCACATGAACATATTTTTATTAAATTGCAAGCAAATAGGATGACTGAATTACATTATGTGTTTTTTATACAAATGTACCTTACTAGACAAAATTCTGAAATTACAATCACGTCACTCAAAAGCCCAGTAAGGTTGTTCCTAATCTATACAGAGTTCACATACCCTGGAAGCTGCTCCAAAGAACCTGCAGTTCATTTAATTACTTTTGGTAATAACAAGAAGGGACTAAGTTGATAGACAATGAACACGAAAGAATACAAATCAGAATAAAAACCAAAGAACTTGGGATATTAAATTGAGATTAATAAGAACGTAATCCTATACTTCCAATCACTTTTACCTAAAAGCAGCTTGTTCTTCCAGTTTACTCCCAAAATCATCTCACAAGTGGAATGAGCAAGTACTCCGCATAAAACAGCTGAAGACAAAAAGTACACGTGTCATTTAACTGCAGAAACTCGATGGTGATGGTTTAGATCTAAAGCATCGTGAGAAACACCTTTTCTAATGCAATTCATCTGTTCCAAAATCTCTACCAATAAAAAATTCTAAATTCATGTCACATAACAGTTCCCATACATCTAATAGTTTACCTTCCAAATAAACATGTAAAAAGATGTTATTGCAGCTTTATTCATGAGGTCAAGAGTTCTAGCACGATTCCAGAGGATTGAAGCAAGAATGGCATGGCCCAAAATCTGCAAAGCCAAAAGGACAGCATTTCTATCAACTAAAATAAAAATTTTCAAGCAGACCTTTACGTTCATTAGAATCCAGAAGTGACCAGTGTCTGGTGTTATCGTTACCGCATATCCCTTCTTTATCTTGGGGATGTGCATGTGTGAAGCAAAAGAAAATTGAATTACCATTTGCAAGATGCAATCAAAAGAACAATAACAGTCCTGCCCATATGCTAGCATTTGCAGTCAGAATGTCAGCAACGTTCAGAAACAATATCATAAAAGATTGCAAATTCCATTTTTTTCCTTAAAAGGAATAATAGTTAGCTCTTTTTTATTGATGATTGCGGGAAGAATAATGCAAGAGATTGTCCATTTAAATAGCTATCTTGGAGGATAATCTGATTATTTCAATTTAAATATAACTTGTTTGATAGAATTGGGATTAACCAGTTGTATCGTCTTTTTTTTAATACCTGAAACTTAATTTGAACAAAAATGAAGCTAAACCAATTCTGAAGAATAAAAGTTGGTCACATACAGTTATAAACTTGCTCCATAGGCAGGAAGAAGTGGCTCCAATGGCCACAGCAACACTGTATGCCATCTCAAGGAGATAGACACAAATCCAAAACACCTGCTCAAAAACAATGTCATCAGGATAATGAACAAGATAATCTAAAATTAAAGGACCGATCAATATTCTTTCGTAGGATACCCGTCTTTGACCCAGACGAACACTGAAAGACCGAATGCCAAATATACGATCTCCTTCAATATCAGGTATATCCTGCATAAGATCAGTAGTACACTCAAGAAATGGACTGTTCTAACAGTATTTGAAGGTAATTACATTAGAAGTTCCATCTAGGTTTGCCAATGAAAATCAATGATCAACAATAATCAAGAGCATATATTTTTTTGTAACATTTATCTGTTATAGCATGTTGCACGGAGAGCATGCGGTAATCCTGGGAAACAGATGGTCCACCAGCTCCTTATCCTCTGACTTTTTTAAACAGCCTTTACGTTAAATATACAAAAGTTGACAGCAAGCAGAAACATTTTTTTCATATTCAGTTTCAGAGGTTAACCCAAGTGGTCTCCTATATAATATCATAATAACAAATTCTTTTTACTGTGTATTAGTCATGCCTTATGGTACATTATATTGCTTCACTTAAATTTGACATTAGTCCATGGCATATTGCTGTGGTTGTTGATGAGAAGCTGAAAATTTTGACTTCGGCAAAGATAGTCTCAGTAAGATGCCACAAGCAGCTCAAGCTGCATTTTGTTGGAGTTATATCATACTTGGTAAAACTTGTTCAACACATCTTCATCTAAAAAACCTAAAATTTATAATTGATATTGTGTGCCTCCATTTCTTTCAATAATTTTAGTTAGTACTAGGATGCCACTGCTCAGGCAACCATTATAAACATCTCAACTTTACTAGTAAAGTTGATATATACACCATCACAATCTGGAGCATTTATCTAAAGATACCATACAAAATGTATAAGAGGTTACCAAAAGAAGTTTCATATTTTCACATTTATCTGAATTACTATGAAAAGTACATGTTTAAATGCCTTCCGAAGGTACATTCAGATCTAAATGCACATATGATTTTCTGATTCAGTAAGAGAAGAGAGCATGGGTGTATGTAGCAGGAGAGAGCTTCCTCAGATGTAAATGCACATATGATCTTTTATAGTGTAACTTACAAATGAAACTATTACCAAAATACTGGCACTCGTCCAAATTCAAAAAACTTCAGCCACTCAAACTTGTAATTACCTTGAACAGTGCAATAACAACAGAGAAGAAGCTCATGAATGCAGTTGCAAATATCAGCGGCCTGGAAAGATTGGCTGATCTTCCGAAAACAAACGTCTGGAACATTTATCAAGATCCAGCATACATCAGCAAGATGAAATAAGTGCTGAACCTTTTGACAGTGAAAAGACATAACACCACTAAGAAGTAAAGGATCAACATGTATAAACATGCCCAGATTATATTCATGATAGTTTATGCAAAAAATGCCAAAAGAAGCTATTGATGCCTACCTGCATGTGAAGGAAAAATGCCAGTTGAACAACCACAGCACGCACTACCAGAATGCAGAGTGCTGCAATAACAGCAAATCTCTTCCATCTTAAAAAAGGCAGCTGTAACAATCAGAATCAAGACCATCAAGGAAAAAAATTAACTATATCATTAGCAAACACCATGTATCTGTCTTGCACATTCAAACTTTAAGAAGTAATGCCATAATGTTTCTTAACCAGCAAGATTTAGCCACAAAATGCAACCTTTCTATAGAGTCAAACCAGAACCAAAAGTTATATTTTAGAATCCAAGTACTGATACATACAACTTTTGGTAAAACTCTTAGGTTCAAGTTGGAAAACTGACCAAACTGATGTGTCAAGGTTCACTTCATGTGAGGCTGATTCACCTGACTAGTAGTTGCCCTTATCACATAATGGTAAAAACTTGTCTGGCAACTCACTAAAGACTATTTTATATGGTCAAAATGATAAGAGCTTTTTTTCGACTGAATTTGTCTAAGAGGGTGCCCAGTTGTTCGGATGACCACACATTTGTTTGTCCAATGTCAAGTTACCTTGTGAAGACTATCACCGAGAACTCCTGAACTTCAAATAATCTTTGAAAGTCAACTTCCCTATGTAGATCATTCAAATGACAAAAACTGCAAATCCTATTGTTCGTATTCACATTTTTGGCCTCTGAAGAACCCAGAGGTCCACTATGTTTCCCAATCTCATTCTCAGTCTTCATTCCTCTGAAGCCACTTTTCCTCTGACTTCCACTGAGATTATTGGAGACAACACTCTTCATGCCCTCGTTGCCCATTTTATGTTTCCATTTACTCAACCTTATCAAGTTTCACATGCTTGATAGAATCCTTTTGCTTTAGCACCCTCCTGATTTAGTCAGGAGTAACATTTGCACATGTTGATGTGTCAGTCTGTGCCAGCATGCATCTACTATGCCAAATACCAACACAAATCACATTCCATTGGCAGTTCCACGCACATATGCTAACATGATAGCTATTACAGGGCATGCACAGCACATCGAGCCACAGTCAGAGCCACATAATGGAATTGACTATCTAGTCAGGCCACCATAGAATGTAGATATACACAACAAAGTTTGGACAACAGACTTCCAAAAAGAAAAGGAAGCAAAGACAGTGATCTGTCCCATACTTCATTCATAAGTGTCATTTCTCAAATAGCCAAATTTATTACATATGCAAAATAATAATAATAATATAATAATAATGAATAAACAATCTATTCAGTTCCAAAAGGATTTGCTTCTTGTAAGGACACTGTGACATTTTATCACACAGTGTAGGATGAGAAAGAAGGATTTATTAACTACATACATTGATATGAAACGAAGAGGTTAAACGTGACCTAGGGAGCCTATGATCTACTACAAATTGTTTCGGGCCATATTTTTACAGGCATGAATAACTGACAAGTTGCAAGAAGTCTTTTCTTTCTATAATAGGCATGTAAAGAAGCTACATGATTTCAAAAAATTCTATTTCCTAAGATTGCAGGGGAAATCAAAAAGATAAAATTCTAATGTCAGACATAATAGAGTCCAAAGGTAAGACTGACAGTAACGGTTCACTATCTACCAGAATGACTAGAAAATAGAAACAACTTAAAAACTTATTTGCAGAGCTCAGACATGTAATTATTATGATCAATCATTAGATCCCTGATGCAAAATAACTTAGCATATTATTCTCAAAGAAGATGTAATACAATATGCGATCTATTTTAAAGTGTCAGTCGCAGTTCTTTCGATCTTAAATTAGAGACCATACTCGATATGTGTCATATTTTTCTCTAGTAAATCCTTAGATAGATTATTAAGTAGGATCAGTTTATTCAAATATATGAACATGCAACCATTCATTCAAGTTGTACAATAGTTAGGTCAAACTAGTTGGTATAATTGAGGCTGATTTACATAAGAGTTGGTTCTGACTCTTTAATTTGTGTCCTACTTTAAGATGGCCTTGAATACTTGTTTTTGTCATAGGCCAATAAGAGTCTTGTAATCACTAGGACCAATCTAAGGCAGCCTAATTTTTCAGTTTACTTCTTCCACTGGAAAATCAAAACATCTAGAGATCCTTGTGATTATTTTCCTATCAAGAAAGGTTTTTGGACACAACATAGATTGGCCTCAATCAAGGATTAGAGAAGCTAGCTTCTAGCATTTATTTCTGTTTTCAAATATACTATGAAGTCTTTATTTGGCTAAAAACAATAAATCTGTTCAGACTTGCTTAACTATTACAAATTTTACTGCAACCCCATATATGATGTTACCTCATTCCCATTGCTCATCAGAAGCAACACGAAGCTATAAATTTCTAGTAATTGAAGATCATGGCAAGAAATTCATCAAGCATCCCCATAGTTCCAGTTCTGAAAAGGCAAGTTCATAAAAGAAAACAAACTTACGTTGATTGAATATGCAGTTCCAAGGATAAAGCTGACAAAGAGAGCCCAAAACAATGGCAAGGAACCAACAATCCACGCAACGCCAAAGCTCTGAAACAAGATAGTAAAAATTAGCAACGTTTTTTGGTGCTTGAAGATTATATAGATACATTTTCCATTGTGTCTTTTAAAAACAACTCCACAAATAAGATACCAACTTCTTCTTGGACATTCTATCGGATGCACTTTGGTGTCCATAACAAGTTCTGAGAGTAGTGTCAATTTTGATCTTACTCAATTGTCAGCCAATATTTTATCAGGAAAGATCTAAATAAAAGCCACCAACATATTTCTATCTAATATAAATAAAAGAAGCATCTCTTTCGTTGATTGAGTTGAAAGATATATTGGAATGTGATATCTAAAAGCGGAACATAAATAGTCATATTAGAAAACACTTGATGACTTCATCACCATGGCTTCATACTTATAAAAAAATTATCACTAAATTTGTTTAAATCTAGACAAAGAAATTCAAATATATTACAAAAAAAAATCTAAAGGTTTCAATGAGATCAATGTATCTAGCTGTTAAAATCACTTCCCATGACTTATATCCTTCAGGTTTAAATTAAAAAGAGAAAGAAGGTGGTTCTCTAAACCATATGAAGTACTGAAGGATCTACCATGGCAGCAAAAGTCAAAATAATTGCAACTCCAGTCCTCAAGGAATATTCCCCAGATGCTAGAGGGAGATTTGGCTTATTAACCTAAAAGAAAACATAACAAATCAAATTTTCAATTCATCTGAGTTATATTTTAATGGAAAATCAGCATAATCTGGTGTTTCACTGTCCTCCGGGGATAAAGGATAAAGTTCAAGAGAATGAGGGTTACCTTGTCTATTTCTATGTCAAAGACTTGATTTAGTCCAACAATGTAAATATTCATAAAAAGTGCAGCAACAACTGCCTGCATGTAAGAGATGAAGAGTGAGACAGCAAAATTATATGGTACAATGAGAGCACATACTAAATAATGAACTAACAAGTTGTTCACACTATTACCTGCAATAATCCAGTCAGAAACACAGGAGAAATATCGGATGAGCTCTCAACACACAACAAAGATACTGAGATTATACTCATTATCTGTTAAGGCATAAATGCTCGTCAACTACCATCATATAAAAACAGAACAAGTTGTGAATTGACAAGATTAAAAACAAGATAATTGCAAGGATGCATACAAAACTCAGCCGGTAGATCACCTCAAAGAATGTGACTTAACTGTTCCTATGACTGTGTGGGGCCGTGAAAATCTGTAGAAAGCATCTACCGAAGCCAATGCTGATTTCCAACTATTTGTAGGATTATAAGCTTCAGGCTGGGATCCAAACGGGTGCCCTGATGTAGCATTAACATGACATGGATAACTAGTTCCAGGCACAAACTTTCTGTCACTGTGTCTAAGATGATGGTCACTGGGATCCCATTTAACGCCTCCAACATTACATCTAACCGTGATGTTGCGTGTTTTTTGGATAAAGTGCTGGCCTGGGACACAACAACCTGTCAAGAGAAATTGTGTGTCAGACATAATAAGAACAAAATCAATCATTGATCAAGCAGGATGTCTGATCTATTATTATTATAACATGCTTCCCTAGAAGGAACCAAAAGGCAGACCTCAGCAAAAGATGTACACTTATAACCTATTTTGTTAATGTTCTTTCAGGAGTTAAAACACCAGAAGACAGCAGCTCAGTCAGGCTGCTGATTGTGATGAAACTTATAGCTGAGGCAATGCACACTTAAGTGGGACAGGAAGCGAAGAGTTAGCCTTGCCTTGGTACAATGGTATGATTGCTCCTTTATGACCTAAAGGACGAGTTCACAAAAACAACCTCTCTAAATATAGAGGTAAGCCTTGCATGCATTGAAAGATGCATTAGCAGGAGCTTCGTGCACTGCATACATCCTTTAATTTCAAAAGTATGTATTAACAAGATCATTCATTTAAATTTTCTATGACATTTTGAATTCCTTAAATGGGCAAAGAAATTAAGAAAGTACCCTTATTTGCATAAACTAGGCAATCGGAGTTTGAAACACAAAAGCAAATTTAACCATCCTGAACTGTCAATATATTATGACTAGGGAACCACACAGGTTGAGTATGAAATACTGATACTCTAGTCCTATGAACAAGCTAATGGTTTAAAATGAAAATAACACGATGACAGAGCCTGAAAACCATCCCAGATATCACTGACAAACTCGAGTTATTTGCAAATTATAGTTATCCCCTTTCGTATTGCCACTGACTGATTATCTACAATTAAAACAAAATACAAGACCATCTCTGCCAGCAAGACTTGAACATGATCAAACCCCTGTCACTAGAAGCTACTACTTAGGCAACTCATCTTGTGGAACTATGCCTTGATCGCATTCATTCATCTGTCTCCCAAGCTGCTTTACTTTGACTATATAACCAGCATCTACTCATTGTGTGATAGTGTGTGTGAAACTGATATGAGCTGACACATTCATATTCAACAAACTAAGTCCCAGTACACAAAGCTAACTGACCGAATAAAAAGATCATGCGTAGTTAGTTTCCCGTGCATAAACATACTTTGAGATGCATGCCTCTTCTCAGAAACCAGGCACACCTCAGATTCTCTGTTCTAAGAGGAAAGTTTTTATTCATAGATACATACACATCCAAGATCTGAAAGCTGGCTCTTAACCCCTTCAACATGTTTGATAAACAGGTTTTCATGTCAATGATCTATCACTCGTTAATCCTGTATCCTCTTGCTGATTAACTAACCTAACCTGATCCTGTTTCCAAACTCTATTTCGTGAACTCCCAGGAGTCAGACTTCCTACAGCACAAACAAGTACTCTATAGCACGGGCATCCAACTGGACCACACAAAAGCACAGCATACCATGTAAATCGAGAGGTACTCTTTGCAGTCATGCTAGGGTTAGATGTAACATATAAGTTACCATCATTTGTCAACCTTTAGAAAAGGGACACTGAAGTGATTCCGTAGTAACGGGACCATTGGGAGCCATTCAACAGATTCGTGAATCTAAGGTAGAGAAGCATCATCCCGACTTCATCTCTGGTCAAGTGCTAATGCTCTACCAAAGAAGAATGCGAAAAAAAAGAGGAAAAAAAGAGTTTTTTTTAGAGACAATAACGCACTCATAAAAAATCAAGCCGAAAACGCGCTCCACAGACACATTCCCTCAAAAAAAAGAAGAAAACACACGAGAGTGATTACAGTTGCTAGACGGCCCAATCCTTCGCTTACCGTTCCCCACAAGACTTTCTCGTCGTAAAACTCGTTCTTTGAGAGAAACATCAAGATTTCCACCAAGATCGACGGGTCACAAAGGCATACCTGGGCGAGGAGCGAGCAGGGAGAGGCGAGGAGGGGAGGAGAAAGGCCGGAGAAGAAGCGAATCCATCGCCGTCGCCGTCGCCGTCGCCGTCGCCGTCCACTCCCCGGCGAACTTAGGTAGACCTCTTGCTTGGATCTACGGAGAACCACCGCCTGTTTCAAGGCGCCAACAGGAGATATTTTCTACCGTCGATTCTTGCTCCCTCCCCGCTGTTATTATTATTATTATTATTATTATATATATATATATATATATATATTAGAAACCTACAATTCACATCACCTTATTTACTAGTCACCATCCCTATTATTAATAATCCCTTAAAAAAATATAGATTATTTTATTATTTGTAATCTCAATATTATGGATTTTGTTTTACTCACAACCTCTTATTTCATCTTTCTCTCTATCCATCACCTCTCGAGAAAAAATATATATAAATTTATATTTATTTATAAAAAAATAATTTAAATTTTTTTAGAGGTGGTTATAAATAATTATCTCCTAATTTTTATTGGATAAATTCTCAAAAAGAACCTATAATTTTAAGAATTTTTTGGATAATGTCTCAACTATACAAAGGTAAGTGATGAATGTGAGATTTAAGCTCAATTTTACAATAAATTACTAAGATCTTTACTATCTAAATTATTTTATGTGAGTATAATTATATCCTTACCAAAAAATAGTTGAATATGATAGACTATTCTGTATTTGGAACAAGTCTTTATACTAAATCTGCTAGTGATCCTTACAAGTCAAATGAAAGTTGTGACAATGCTTGAGACGGACCGTTCATTCTAATTCAATGGCAATACTTCAACTGCAAGGTATAGCTGCGTACAAGATGCGTATCCCAGTGGAGTTCCTCAAGGGCGTAGCTCATCATCCACTGCGTTTGATTGAGACTATCCATGATGTGATTTGATGTAAAAGTTTACGTTTCTTTATGGAACAGATGCGTGTAATTAAGATACTCTTTCTCTGTTCTACCGTGATAGGATGCGTTTGGTTGCTGGATCGAGACATGTGAATTGTGTCCGGTTTTGATCGAGACGGATGAGATACAGCCACCATTTCAATGGGGGGTGTTCGTATGGTGAAGAAGAAGGAGGTGGAGTAAGAATTCTGGAACTGAACTGGCACATCATCTTGCTGAGTTGACTTTTGCACGCCAAGAGTTTTGGATGTAGCTTTAGATGCGCTCAGGATATCTGCACTTGAAGCGGCCTCCGGGACATTGACTACAGGGACAGAGCTTGGATTAATCTCGTGGAAGTTGGACGAAGAACGCACGCTAACTTTCACAACCAGAAAAAGATCGGTTTGGAGTTTTTTATCTCAATTCTTCACCTAATTTAATGGCGGAAAAAGAAGGAAAGATTTCTAAGACTTTACCAAGACCAACCAGATCAACATCTGGTATCAAGCTTTTCTTTGTTGGCGGCTTTAACATGTCAGGAGATTGAAGGGAACATATCTCACCATTGTCATGATACTTCAGCTAAATCAGACAAGAAGGTTTCGAGAGCTCTCTCTCGATGCATTCTTGTGAGTCCCATTGTGTGTGTGTGTGTGAGAGAGAGAGTTTTTCTTGATCATCATCTGGTCATCAGATAAACCTTCCTCAGTCAACTCCTAGTTTGAGAAAATTTGAGATTGCAATGGCTTTATAGGAAGAAGATGTCACTTACGCAAGTGATCAATCAGTTCCCTGGCTTTCACCATGCGATACAAGAACAAAGAAGTGCTTTTCTCAGCTTCAATCTGCATTTCTCTGAGATCTAAACCAGCAGTTCAACCATTGTTTCCGATTACGATCACCATCTCGCTGTCAATTAGCTTTCATAAAAAAAAGTCACAACAAGATCAAATAGATGAATTATCACTCCTTGAAGAATTACTGCAACAACTAAAGAAGAAAATGAGGTTTGTTCCCAATGATCCATTGGAAGGATGGCGTTGATCTATGCTTCTTGAAAACATTGGAAGGATGGCGTTGATCTATGCTTCTTCTTGAAACGATTGGCTGCAGATTGAGAAAACAGATGGATTCGATATAGGATTTGTAAGCCTCCCTCCCGCATTGACACCAACTGTTTGGGTATGGAAAGAGGTATTCGATTTGCGATATATATATCTGTAAACTTTGAAAAAGCCTAAAAGCTTGCTTCCTCTGTCGTAGGCCTCCTCAAGAAATAACGCAAGCTGTTTGAGAGAACCTATTTAACACATCAAAGAGGATAGATTGCCATCAGTTCAGCTCTCAAATTGTGACAACACTGTAGAAATGCAGATGTCAGCCAAGTTGCGAATTCTGTATTAGACATGTATCGGAAAATATGGAGTAGAAACATAACATTAGAGAAGATCACCTGTTGCAAAGGCTTAATGATTGGTTTCCCTTTGTAGCTGATATGGAACTTTGCTTTAGCCAACAGTCCCTAGTGAGAGAGAGAGAGAGAGTTCATATCATAGAATACATGGTATGCGAATACAATTATTTGAACTGAAAAGATTATACCTCAGTGTCGAACTCTCCAGACTCGACTGCAATGTCTATGTCTGTGATGATCTTGACGAGATCAACCAGTAACCCAGGATAGTCGGCTGTCTCGACAACAAGTAAGCTGAATGGAAAGTAGTGAATGCACATCAATTATGGAGTGTTTTCTTAGAGATAGCTTTCTAGTTTAATCTTTGATAGCCTATGAAGAGACTTCAAATGTTTATTGTATTCTTCACATGCATCACAAAGTGTGCTTCATACTATGATTTGCTTTGTTTTGGTATAATGGCTAAAAGTTAAGTTGATCCTTCAATTATGCAGTGTCAAACAATGCAAATTAAGGTGCTAAACAAAGTGAGATATTGTGTTTATTCTCGGTTCTCTTCTCTCTTTAGGATTTGGCCAAATAACTGATACTTTTTTACGACCTCACTTCACAGAAGTAAAGCAAAATTACACATGACAATTCTGCTTTCAACATTGTTTGGCCACATTATTCGAAACACTCCTATGGGATACAATCTACTATCAAAGAAGTAATGTTTTTCACTTTGAAGGCATGCAAAAACAAGATAAAACAAGTTAAATTTCTCAAAATGTACTTTGAAGTAATTTTTGCATGTCGAGGAAATATCCGCTACTGACCAAAAGAAATGAGCTAATATTGAAGAAATGGATCAAAGATGCTTCCATACAGATAACAAGTGATATTTGTGGTTAAATTGGAGTTAGATATCATGAATTTTATGTAATTTGGCCTTGAAAACAATAAGATATATGACTGTTCTTGGTTGGCCATTGTTAGTGCCCAGAACAGACTTTAGCGACAGGAAATAATCCATGAAATTGACCACAAGTAGTTGGAATATTACGACTTGTTGATATTGTTGTGAAAATTAATAGGACTAAGGAGACAAAAATTAGATAATCCAAAATATTAGCAACCTAGCATCACAACATGGACGTATGTCTTCCTTTACCAAAAGAGCGCAAACTAGTGTGTCTCTATGCATCACAAATCCAATGAAACAGTAACTCAAATATGCATACCTTCGATCAGGTCCATCATCATAAACATCGATATGGGTAGCAATATCCACATCGACCTGAACACGTAAAGCAAGCATAAGAAATGTGGTTTTTGAGAACCAGAAACTCGGAAACTAAATAATGAGAGACTGAGTATCTCATTGACGAAATACAAGTCATGATTAAGACCATGATATATACTACAGAATATAATTATGCAGCTTAACGCAACCCTTTGTTTGCCTCTAATAGTCAGCAAGGACACAACAAATGGATCATGGTAATAAACAGTATCTCTGGGGAAGCATGGCAGAAGATGAAATTGTGTGATTGTGCTATTCAGACAAAAAAGAGGAAGTTGGGTGTGTAATGCTAGACAGGAGAACTGCAAACCATAAGTGAAGAGCTTGAATGAACAGTTCAAATTAGTCATGAGTAGTGCAAACATCCTCTTTGCATAGTCAGAGAGCACAACAAACAAAAAGAGAGTGAAAATTTTCCAGAATATATAGACACTTGGCACAATGATAGAAAATAATGTTTTTTGGTCCATCTACATAGAATCCATAATTTTACATATGAAATGGGAGTACCTCTTGTCCAGGAGGCTCGACTCCAAATGCTGCTCCCAATGCCAATTGGCTGCTAGACTCCTGAAAGAACCAACAGAAGTATCTATCAGATGAAACAGGGAAATTATTTCGATATATTTCACTTGACTAATCGAAGATGAAAATTATAGTGCAAAGCACCAATTAATGGTTACCGGGTGATACTCAAGCATATTGTTTATAATTGTCAAGCGTATTGCTTCTAGCAACTCTGGATCATCGACTTTGCGGCCGGTAGACCTACATAGCCCCCATGCACTGAACTTAACATCACTGATGCATATAAACTACTGCAAGAACCAAAGCTAATGTTGATGTGTGACCAACAACAGCAATGCTACATCAACCACAGCTATTGTAGTTTGCAAACAATGGCAAGAAAAGCATAGAAATAATCTAACAACATTCAGAACACAATCTCAAATACAAAATGATAATTGTATATGAGAAAGCTTACGCTCTAGTTATCGCAAACTTGTTGTGCTTCCCAGAAGAATCCAAATATACGTTAGCCTTGACAACATTTAGTCCTAGATTCTTAAGGGACTTCATCTTCAAGATAAATGGAAAAAAAAAATGTCAGCTTTCCATGAAATAACACGAAGAAGAATGATACTGCCTATCCAATGCCTGCAAGCTATGCCCTGATTATTTAAGGGCAAAGCGGATACAGCAACATACAGTGTCAAGAAGAGACCCGAGGCGGTCACCAAAGGTAATCTCAACGATAGTTGCATCCGGATCTGAGTCCTGATCTATGATAACTTTGGGAGTAGGAACTGTGTCGGTCTCATTAGAATTCCCATCCTGTTAACCCAAAAATTATGAGTGATCACAGATGCAATTTGATAATTGAACTGAAGTTAACTGAGATTTCTTACCTCAACAGTTTTTGGAGATGTTGCTCTAGGAGCAGTTATAGCAGCATCAGAATGATATCTAGAAATCCCAAATATCAAAATCAGCAGCATTGAATCAGAATATAATCTGGAACAATTTTAGCAGTAAAATGCCAAAGTTATTACATCTAATGCTTAGAGCCAAAAGTAGACACTTATAAAGTACCAAACACCGTATAGCTCAAAAGGCAAGAAGAATAGACTTAATGCTTACAAATTGAAGCCAAATATGCAACCAATAGAACAGTAGATGTCAAATAACCAGCAGTCATGCAGCTACATTCACCGTGATATTTGCATGAATCATCAAACAAAAACATAACTTTCGATCCTAATAATCACAGCAAGAAGATTTTACGCCACTAACTGCAACAGAAACCGAGGAAAAACCTGAACTTTGAGGGGATTGGAGCTGCGAAGAGGGAGCAGCGGAGGGAACAGCACCGAGGGACCGGCAAGCCGCACTCTACCGCCCTCGTGCTCGGGCTCAGTAGCAGGATCCCAGAAGCCACGGCGACCGCCATTGTTCCTCCTCTTGTTTAAGAAGAATAAGAGAAGCAGCAGCTCGGTTACCGCCGCAAGACACTACCTTTGAAGCTCTACACCTCTTTGCTCAGGCTTATTGGCTGTGCACTAAAGGGGAGCAGAGGAGGGGAGGGTGGATGTCCATGTCTCCCAGGAACCATCATCCAACCATACAAATATCACCCCTACCTGTCTCTGTCTGGCCCTTCCCCAAAATCCTCTCCATTTCCATTTCCATTTCCATAATTAAAGGAAAAAGGGAGAGGAGGGAGAGAAGCCACCCACCATTGTCCACAGATTCTTCTTGCGTGTGGGGAGAAGATAATGATAAGAAATAGTTGGCTTGAAGATGATAAAATGACTGCACTGCAACAACAAAGCTTGTCTTATTAGTCTGTCACTGCAACTTGCAGGTGCTTTCTGTAGCATATACTGCAATCCATGCTCATTCCATGCATTTATTTCCATCCTTTTGATATCTTGGAGACATTTTTCATTCCAAGTAAAGAGGAAAGAAATCTTTGATGGCTGTTAGAGGAGTATATTTCAAGATAATTATCAGTTTCATGATTCAACTTTGGTGGTTTATCAAAGAAGGTGAGTAATATCTAAATATGTGTTTTCATAATAAAAAAAGTGAGTTATAAAAAAAATAGTGAGTTATGAGTAAAGTATTAATGAAAATAAATAATATATAGGGTGAATTTTAAAAAAATATTTTTGTCATCACATTTTGAAAACTTTTTAGTACCTAAAATACCTTTCGCTATTTATCTTTTTTTTTTCTTCTGATATATTTATAAGATGAATCAATTCAGTTATAATATTTTTTTATTAAAATTATATAAAAATATTATAATTTTTAATTATATTATAATATTTTTAATATTATTAAAAATATTATAGCACTGAACCAATTC
>LVTN01000696.1:0-28893 GCA_001649415.1 Musa itinerans | reverse complement strand
TTGTCAAGTTAAGCATATTCCAGATATTATTAAAAAATATATAGAATCCTCAAAAGTCCTAAGGATTTTTTTTTAATTCATCATAAAATATAATATCATATGACCACATAACTGATTTATTTCATGATCTTCAAGCAAAATTTTTTCTCTATTTTTAAGTTTTTTAATCTTATTCTTCAAACATATTTATTTCTCATAATTAATTTTTATAGTATTTGATGATGCTGTTGGTGTAACTGGATGACACAACCGACATTTATAAAGAAAAAGAAGAAGCTTATATCATTTATATTTGTCATAAACTAATACAAGTCTTGCTAATTACATATTACCTCTTATAATTAATTAATTTGTAAAAATTATATTAAAATTTATATATTTATGGTAATAAAATATTTAATTTTATTCATTCTTATTATTATAAAAATATCGTATGGATTCGGTGATAAATTATATGATATTTTTATCAGTAAAATTAGAAGAAGAAAAAAAGAAAAGAAAATTAAATATATTTTTTATAAATATAGAAATATAACTATAATTTTTAAAAATATTAAGGAGGTCGAGATTAGCCCTAAACTAATACGAGTCTTACTTATTAACTGCATCAAAAAAGTTCGACTTCACCCTCGTTGGACTCGACGGAAGTCGATCGCGCGAGTTGCCACTCCGGATCAAAATCGAAACCCTAGTCTCGACTCTTGTTGCTAATTCTTGCTTCGATTCTCTCGCCATTCTTCCATTGCAACGAGGAGAGTTGAGATCTGCTCTGGATTCTCTGTGATTTTTCCTCTTCTTTCTTCGTCTGCTGCGATCGCTGCCATCGAGAAGGGATTGGTTGCGGAAGGAGAGGAGGATAAGGAGTGGTGTGCATGCGCCGGTTGCTCCGTGGGGATATGTTGCCCCTACCGTCTAACTTGGTTTCTCGCCATCTCGTGGTCTCGTCTCTGCCTTCTCTGCCGCCGGCGCCGCTTCCATTGCGGAGGTGCTCTACACTCTTTTAATTTTGTCTCTTATTGTTGCATCTTTCTATGAGCTCGGTTCAAAAGTCTAAACTCTATCAATGTCCAGGGAAAGAATCGATGGTCTCTGAAAGCGTCGGAAGTTATTAGCTTGAACCGCTTTTATTGTTATCAAAAGCTTAACTATGATCAACAAGGATTGGAACTTTTATGATGGAATGAATAGGAAATAGGAGTAACATTCTGTGCTTGCTTTAGGTTTCTATAAGTCTGTATATTGGGGTGATTTTTTAGTTGATCTCTCTATACAATGGATTCTGATTAAATTTATTGTTTTGTGCTTGATTAGAAAATATGATTTTGAGTATTCTTTTGATGGAAACTAGGTCTGAAATTATTGGGGTTAGCTAGTCTAAATTGTGTTCAAGAGGATGCAGCCAGGAAGAAATCAGGTCAAAACTTTCCGTTTTGATCAGTAATTTGTAAAGTTACTATACCAGTATGATGAAAGTTCAAACCTCTAGTATGGGTTAGATGGAAAAAGTTGTGAATGAGCTGATTTTCATTAATTTTTATAAATATGTAGGCTTGCACAATAGATATTCTGATGGCTTGGTGGTACTGTTTTTTTGCATTAATGCATTTGCACATAGAAATATCTATCCCCTCAATTTTCGCATTAGCGTTCTTTTGGCAGTGAGAGAGAATTATACAATATAAAATGAGCAATTGCAGTTTTGAGAATGATTTAGTGATGTTGTTGAGTTCTATGGACGTGCTCATTGAAATGTAGTTTTTTCATTACTTTGCAGGGAGGCACATCTTTGGTATATAGTGCCTAATGAGCTAGAGGATGCTTCCTTACTGCAAGATTATATGGAGCTTCTATCTCCTTGTGAAAAAGAAAATGTTCTATCTATCAAAGGAGAAGCACTTAAAAAATGTGCTATACTATCTCGTGTGTTGGTCAGGACCACTCTTTCAAGATGTATATGCCCTTTTTCTTCCATAAAATTATTGTTTTTTACCTGGGAAAAATGCACCTGTTTAAGCCATTTCTATTCTTTTAAGGGTCTTTCAGTTATGAGCTAAATATATTCTGGTCTTGTTATAGGTCTATAAGGTGCTAATTCAGTCACTTACCTTCTCATTATATATATATATATATATATATATAATCATATTTTTCATGTTTAGGAATTAGAACTCATAGATTCATGAAGGGAATATTTTGACATAATTATTAAAGATGAAAATGATAGACATTTTGAGAAGTCATTCCAATCTGTTGATTTCCATGCTTTCATGCTCTCTTCAAGTCTTGAAGAGGCCTAACTAGTCTCCTACATAAGTTGAGTATAGTGATTTAAAAAGGCGCTCGGGCGCTCGCTTAGGTGCTCGGGCGAGGCAAGGCAAGGCTCGAGCGCCTCGCTAAACTTCCAGGCGACGCGCTTCAAAGAGGCGTCGCCTGGGTGCTCGCCCGAGCCCAGGCGTTGGGTGCTTCGGGCGAGCGCCTGGGTTAAACCAGGCGACCGAACCAGGATTTTAGGTCTTGGTTTAATCGAACCAACTAAAACCGATATCTGCTGTCGTTGCCCAACCCTAACCCTGCTCGTTGCCGCTCCCGCTCCCGCTGCTCGCCGCTGCCACTGCCGCTGTCGCCGCTCGCCGCTCCCGTTGCCGTTGCCTCCTTACACTCCCGCTCCCGCTGTCGCTGCCTTCTTACATTCTCGCTCCCGCTGCCGCTGCCTCCTTACACTCCCGCTGCCTCCTTGCACTCCCGCTCCTGCTGCCGCTGCCTCCTTACACTCCCGCTACCGCTGCCTCCTTACACTCCCGCTCCCGCTCCCGCTCTCGCTCCCGCTCCCGCTCCCGCTTCCTCTTTTCTCAGTCAGCACCCCCTTACACTCCTCTTCCTTCTTCTCCTTTTGTATATTGTTAACAGTATACTAATAATAGTATTTGTATTTATTAGATTAATAATATATTATTTTGATTTTAATACTATTAATTTTCTTAATTTAATAGCATATTTTTATTTAAAAATTTAAATAATTATATTTATTAATTATATTATATATTTTTATATTTTAGCGCATCGCTTCGCTCGGGTGAGCGCCTAGCGCCTCGGGCGTTTTTGGACCTTGGTGCCTTTTGCCACCTAACGCTTTTTAAATCACTGGTTGAGTAGTTACAACTTACATGTAATTTCTTCTCAAATATAAATTTGTCAATGTCTCAAAGTAAGAGGGGGAAACTGGAGATACTCCATATGTTTTGTTCTCTGGTGCAGTCCAACTGATGTAAAATAAAAACAAAAATGCATAGCTTTATTACTTACTCATTTGATCATATTTATGTCGGTGAATGGTGAGGCCAATCTTTTAACCATTTTTCTGTCAACAAATGATGACATTAGTAAACTGACCAATGTACCATGGAGCTAATTGTTTTATCTGTAAAAGACTTCAATTTTCAGTTAAGCTGTTCAGTTGGTGATTTCAAGTAGCTCCATGTCACTTATATTTGACTTGTATATTGGTTATTGTTTAAAAAGTAAATGAGATTACACTATTTAGTATCAAAATATCAACCATGCCAATTGTGAAGTTGTTCATTCTTGAACATGTTCTGTCCTGGATTCTATTCTGTTGATCTAATTTACAAATTTATGCAATTAAGTGGTCGATACAACCTTCGTTTACATTCCTTAACAGCTCCGTCTCTTGTCTTCGTTACTCTATGTATATTGCACAAATTGTATTTTATGCCATGGTTCCTGTATGAACTGAATAATTAAAAATAATTCCTCACTTTGTCTTGCAATTATTTTTGTGTCTGGCATGACACTCTATAATTAACAAAATCAAGAACTTTTTTATGTGCTCTTCTTTTTACCTCTTATGATTTTATATTGTTTAAATCTGAAAATCTGTAGCATGCTTCTAGGGAAAACCATTATTGCTTTTATTTTATATGCAGATTTAGAAACATAAATATATTTTCAATCACTAAAGAGGGAAGTCTTTTTGATGTTAGATTAGATACTGATTGTAAAGTGAATCCAAGATTGTTCAAGTTCAGGAAGAACAGATTTGGAAAGCCTGAGGTAAGCAAACTTATGGCCATTTCTGCATGGACATTTTTATTGATTTTTTTTTTTTTGATAACAGAATTCTAGTTATAGTGGACTATTGTTAAGTTGTTGACATAACTAAAAATCTCTCAAACAGGTAGAACATCAAAATGGTTGTCTCTGGGTTCCACCATCCTTGCAATTTAATATTTCACATACATCCTCCATGATTACTTGTGGCGTCACAGTAGATGTGCCTGTAACTTCTGATCCCTTTCACTTACCATAGTTTGCTATTGGAACTTCCATATGTTGTGTTACTCTGTAGTGTCATAGATGACAAATTTGGATGTTGGTTTCTTCTGTATTACAGATTGGCATTGACATCGAAGAAAAACGAAGGAAACCAGTTAATAACATATTGTCTCTAGCTCACCGTTATTTTTCCCCTTATGAAGTTCAATATTTGGCTTCTTTTATGGACCTTGAGAGTCGGCAAAGTGAGTTTCTTAGACTGTGGACCCTTAAGGTAAGTAAGACTTCTGTAATCCTATCTTCTGTGACCTTAAATGTTTGACTATTCTTGTTTTTCACATTTATACGACATATTTGTTTCCGCACATTGTTATCGAGTGCTATCTTAGCAGCTAGTTTCCTACCATACAAAACTTCTTATGTTGACCAGCATAATGGTATTATTGGATTTGTTATCGTGCCTGTAAGGAAATCCTATCTTCAAAGAGAAGTCCCTGACAAATTTGACATTTTTTTAATCTACAACTGAAATGAGCATATAGCAACTGGAAGCCTACTTCGTTTTTGTTCAACGGTCAAGGGTTGTTTTTTCCTTGAGTAAATTGGTCAGAATCAGTTTGTCATTTCCTCAATTGATAATGGTGAAACACTTTCAGATTCATTATGTACTTTAAAAAATCTTATCAAAAGAATCTTAAGATGCTGAATTTGATTAAATCTGTCCTGCGATGGGGACAAAAGAAGCAGAGGCTTTTACTTCTATTAGTGATCAAAAGGAAGATGAATAATCCGTTAATAACAAAGGGCAACATAGGTTTCTACAATAGCCCAAAAGTTAGCCATACACTAGCGCAAACAGAAGAAATTATATGTTAAAAGAAGGGCAAGAAACAAGATCCAAGTGTATCTGATATTTTCAGTTGTGCCATTTTTGTTTCACAACTAATATGGAGATAGGCAGTATTTTTACTTGCCACTGTTTGAAGATAGTATATATGGTTCCTGCTCACGGATTTGTACTTCCATATGGTTGAATTTGGTTGGTAGTTCAGGTGGTTTGCTACAACGCTGCTTTTGATCTTTTTTTTTTTTTTTTGATTAGAGATGATGTTTTCACCAATCTTTAATTTAAAGTTTGAGATAAGGTGACACTGGAGATTCTCTCTGAGAGCATATTGGCATTTTGATACACTGCCTCAAGCAATCAAAGTGCAAATTCTGCTGTTCACTAAAAGGCTTGATGCTTTATTTTGTTAGATTTATCCGTCTTGTGGCGCATGCTAAAAATCTAGTATTTCATATGCCCAATCCTAGTTAGTCATCCAATCCACAATGCTATCTGACTTTTCAATTAAACTTGTTTCTTCTGTGGCTTATGCATTAAATTTGTCTTCGAGAATTGTAGCTACAGCTGTCTGGTGAGTTTTCAATGCGATTGCTCACTGAGAGATGTATTGTTGGTTTGGATCTCAGTTCAATACCTGTTTTGTTAATAACAGGTCTGGTATGGTACTCGTATATCAATCTATGCCCGACATGACCTTAAAAAACAATTAAAAAATTATTATCGTTAGATACCAATTTGTATGCACCATACAGATTGGTATCGAATCCATGCTTGTGACAATTGTTTTGGTTGTAGCTAATATGCCTGATATGTGTTTTGTAAAACTAATGTGCTTTTATCATATTTCAGTCTTTTACTTTTGTTTGTAGTTAATTCTGCTTTTTAGTATTTACTACTATTCTTTTGATTTTTTAGCTTCTTTTAAGGTTGGAATTGAAACCAAAATAATAAGAAAAATAATTCATATGAAAGATAAAACATGTACTACAGCAAGCTTATTGGAGCAAAAAGAATCTGCCTTGGTGATCCTCCTTGCCATTTTCTGATTATAAAAGCTACAATAAAAATCTGATAAAAATATAAATGAATTTAGAAAGAACAGAAAAAGAACATGGAGAGAAAATGGTGCTTGCTGCATATTTAAGCTGTAAAATTTGTCATGTTTACTTGCAGGAAGCCTATGTTAAAGCTCTTGGAAGGGGCTTTTCTGGTGCACCCTTCAGGGATTTTACAATTCGGTTTGAAAAAAGCACAGACTCAGTAGTTCCTGGGCGACCAAAATCAGAAGTATGTTATAATTTTCTTCATTAACCTTTAGTATTGTATCTCTTTTTGTTCATATGCATTGATTGCTTTATTAGTGAGGATAACAGAAACTTGGATTTTGTGCATTTCTTTTGGGAGTTCTACTGTATGATGATTATTTAGGAATAAGGGGTTTGAACAGGGCTTGAAACATGTACTTTTGAGGTTTCTGGAGGTCTTACTATGTGGCATTCATGCAGGCAGGGAAGGAAGAGAGTCACCACAGCTTCAAATGCTTCAAAGCCATAAGATATAAGTGCTCTTGTGCATATATGTGTGCTCCTATGCATGCTTCTATGCACAGTAATACCTCTAGAAACCCCAAAAGAATGCAATTAAATCCTATTCAAATCCTCTGTGGGGCAAATATTAATTATGTAACAAAAATAATCTGAAAAATGCATAATTTCTTTTTGTTATTTGCAATTGCATTTCTTAGTTATTATAAAAGAAAAAAATTCCCATTACTGAGCAATCTATGCTTTCTCCATTTATGACATCAGGAATTCAGAATAATGATTGACACAGCTTCTGATTCTGAAAACCTCACTGCTAACTGGCAATTTGCACTGGTTGAACTCAGTGGTTCTCATCTAGCTGCAATTTGCATGGAAAAGGATGAAAATATGCCAGGTAAATGCGAGATTGAAGCACGTTAATTAAGTCAAAATTACCTTCATTTTTATTACGTCATTGGTTTGCCGCAGGCACAGAACAAGAATTCCTTGAGTTAAAGGTTTGGAAGACTCTTCCATTAGTAGAAGACAAATGCATGTCACAAACAGATGCAGTGATAAATATTAGTGGATTATCTTGAACTATTCTTATGTTGCCGCCAAAATATTGTGTGAAGAAGTGAAAGTGATGACAGGTAATTAACTTTCTTCAGAAGCTACCTATTGAAGATTTTGTTTGCCTAAAGATTTCAGGATTTTAGTTTTCATGTTAAAGCATATCTACAGTTTCCTTAATGTTATGTCCTTAGTACTGTTATACAAATTTCAAGTTCAAATCTTCCTATATAAATGTTTTAACTTAATTTTTTCTGGTTTAAGGGAGTTGTAGCTATAAATGGGTTCTTATCTATCTTCGTCTAAATGTTTGCCTGTTTCCAGCCCTACGTGGACGATCATCTTCAGAGGAAGCGGGTAATTCCATTCTCAAGTGTCTATTAATTTGAACGTGGTCTACGAAGAAGTCACAGAAAGAGAATCTGTCTGCTCTCAGAGGTTTTCTTTTATCCCGACTTGTCTAATCTCAAAGCTTGCTTCGCATTCTCTCTTGCTGGTCTTTTCTCTCCGTTCCATCTCTATATAAAGCCTAAAACTACATCAAGCAGACACCTCAGAAATGAGCGGACCTCATTGTTCTGTTTTATTCCTTTGTTTTTGGTCAACTCATCTGCTCTTTCTCTGTGCCAATAAAAAAATAGCCTTAGGTTCTTATCTTTGATGAGATTATGAAATGTTATTAGGAAGAAACAAAAAAAGGAAATGAAAAACAAAAGTACATGTTTCAATGAGAAAGCATTTTGGGTATTCCAAAGAGAAAAAGAAACTTGTTATTGGCAATTTATTATTCATAATCTTTTTATAAAGATAATATAATATAATAATTATTATTTATACTATTTTGATTATTTTTTTATAAGATAATTATAAAATCAATAATATTTTATGGATATGAGTGCTAGGCAATTAAAAGATAACATATACAAAAAAAAATTATGTTGTCAGAGATGAATGTGTATTTATTGGTGAACACCAAGTCTTATTTTGATAGAAGATAGATAAAATAAAATAATTTAAAATAATTTAAAATGATATGAACATGTGTTTAGGAGAATTCTTACATGTGATAATTGAAAAAGTGAAATAATTAATGTTAATGTACGAAATTAAAAAAGATGTAAAAAGATTTTAATAAAAATTATAAATAAAAATTTAAGTATTTTAAACTTAATTAAATATGAGTTTTTATATATCAACTATGGCGAAAGATTTATACAGTCGATTCTAAATAATTTACGATATTATTATTATTATTATACTTACAATCCTTTAATTATTAATAATATTTTTATTTATTCCATTGGAACCCTGTGCCCCACGTCATTTCTCTCCACTTCTTTATTCGATATTTCTTGTTGTCCGATGTTATCAATGTCACTCGTGATTATTAAAAAAAAAGTAAAAAAAATGTTAAGGGCGTTTATATTCAATATTGTTTGTCGCTCGCGATTAATAGGAGAAGAAGAAGAAAATAAAAAAAATGATGGTGATATTTATGTTCGTCCGACGTCATCGGTGGGAAAAAAAATGATACAATTGTAGTGTAGTATTTTAGAAATATCAAAAATTCTTAAAAATAGAGTTATAAATAACAAAAAAGATTTGTGAATAGAAATTGCCGGAAAAAAAAAGAAATAGGTGATAAAACATTGCCATGCAGCGGCATTTTTGGAATTAAATATTGAGGATTTGTCGCCTCCCATAATGCCCCTCCTCGCAAGATTAGCCTTACGAGACTATAGCCCACGTATGCGGCGGAGGCGCTCCCCAGCCCCGTGCAGCTCAGCTAGCGCAACAGCCTCCCCGTGCCCCGGCCAACGTCGCCTGCCGCCGCCTCCTTATGTCGCTCATGTCAATCGCCGCCGGCACCCGCACCGGCCCGAGCACGCAGAGGTACCACCTCGGGCGCTGTTCCGCCCCGCCGCGCGTGCGATGGAGGGGGAGGGCCCTGTCGCGGCAGGCCGACACGTTCCTCAGCCTCCGATACTCCGCCCCTTTTGGCTCGTCCGAGGGAAGGTGCATCGAAGGTGAGGATCTTCCCGGCGAGAAAGGCGTTGGCGGTGGCGCACATGGCGGGGGGAGAGCCGCGAGAGGGGAAGGAGGATAACTAGTAGGGGTCATCTCAAAAGTTGCGGCCTCCTTACTATCTCCAACCATCATCATCGTCCTTCTTCATTTTCATTGGCTAAACCAATCAAAAAGGCCATCAAATTCAATTCAAGTTGAGTTGACGATTGAACATGAAAGCTTTACTCAGAGAGAATTGTTGTTGCCTTCTCATGTAAGATGGCCATCCTCGAGACCTATGGGCAGCAAAGCATCAACAGAGGGCACCACAACTTTATCCTCGATGACAGGGGCAAGTGAGTGCCAAGCTTGTGTTGCAGGTTCCAATCATGATAAGATGATGATAAGGAAGGAATTGGGAGCTGAGGATAATGACGTGGAAACATTATGGAAGCTTAATTAAGTATGAAAATGAGATTAATAGTGTAACATTTAATTCTAACATTTCTTCTCACATGTAAATTAAATTAGATTATATTTGATATGTGAAACTGAGTCCAAATACAGGAATATCATATAAATATTAATTAAGTATGAAAATGAGATTAATAGTGTAAGTTAGATCCTCATCGGCCCGACGGCCAACCCGGCCCGACCTACCTAGATTAAAATAATTGTGTGTCATATGCATGAAAGCTTATTTATCGTTTTGCTTTCATCATAATTAAGAAGTGTGTCATATACTTGAAAGCTTATTTATCGCTTTGCTTTCATTATAATTAAGAAGTATGGGGGGAGAAAAGGTAGAAAAATGAGAGGAGATAAATAATAGGAGAAAAAGGGAATACGTGGAAATAAAAGAGATTTAGATTCTCTCTTTTGATTAACAAACTCAGAGAATTTAAATTAAAAAAAATATATTTGATTCTTTTTTATTTCAGGTTTATAATTCTTATACACATTCTTCTACTTTATTTTGTGAACATTCTAATACACACACACACATTCTTATACTTTATTTTGTGAACATTCTCACACACACACACACACACACACACACACACACACACACACACACACACACACACACACACACACACACACACACATTAGAGATCTAAGCACAAGGGCATCAACATAACTAGTCAAATGATCAAAGTTACGTGCATTTCCACCACTTTGTGGAAGTGCACATAAAAAAAAATTTAACATAATTTGGGAGGCAGTCCTCTATCCTTGCAAGTAAGCCACTTTGTGCTCTTCCACTATCCCCCAGAGAGAGAGAGAGTAAAAACAATAAAACAATAAAAAAAATTAAGATAATTTGGAAGGCAATCTCTATCCTTGCCACTTTGTGCACTTCCACCAACCCCAGAAAGAGGGAGCGAGAGAGAGAGAGAGAGAGAGAGCAATAAAAAAAATTAATATAATTTGTGAGGCAGTCTCTATCCTTGCAAGTAAGCCACTTTGTGCTCTTCCACCTTCCCCAACCCAAATAAGGCTCAGCTCCAACACCAACTTCAAATCAATAGCACCATGCCATCCTTCATCATGGTGGGTGTACATGGAATTCCTTGTCAATGTAGGTGATTAAAGTGACATAGCCACCTCAAGGAGGACCAACCAAACTGGTTCAAGTTTCAGATGAGAGGTGAGAGAAGTTGAGCCAAGGAAAGAGGTCAAGTCATAGAGGACAACATGTACAATTCTATTTCACCTTGTTTAAATGACTGATTTGAGAGATTACCACCCAAATCTTCCTAGCTTTGGACTTTTAAGTTTGTCTTTATGGTTTGAAAATAGTGTAGTAATTAAAAGATGACAATCCTGGTTGTCATTTTAAAGATTTGTGATTAGATTCCCCATATTTCACAGAAGATCTCTAAGAAATCTCCCTAAACAAATTAAATAATCTTATGAATTTTTAATGAGGAAAGGTTTCTTATATCATACACATTCATGGATTCCATGATGTGTCTTCATCTAAAATAATTAATTATGGTTGCATTTTGTCTTTACTCCTTTTTTATTTTGGAAGTGGACATCCTTTACACCACAATATATGCTGATCAACAAGTGAAATTTCACAACATACTTTATTCCAAAGTCTCCTAATATGCATATTTTTGACACCACAATATATGCTGATCAACAAGTGCAATTTCACAACATACTTTATTCCAAAGTCTCCTAATATGCATATTTTTGACACCACCAATTCAGATCTCTTATTTAAAATGAAAATAAATAGTTCAAGCAGCTGTGTTTTGCTAATTTTGGACCACAATACTTGTTGTTTTTTTATTTCCTTAAAGCTAGCAAAGTTGACTGTATTAGAATAAACCCTTAGTGGTAGCTGTATAATGTTCTCCATCAAATGAATCCTGGATGAATGTGGTTGGTATGCTATTCAACCAGCTTAATTTTCTTGAGGAAGACTCTTTTATTAGGTGCTCAATTAGAGGATACTGATTGGAGGATCAATCATAAAGTTTGCTCAATCTTACACATCAAATGAATATTTTGTTTACGATTTCTCTTAGTTTTTCTCTCCATCAACATAATATTTGTGAACTTATTGGAGGTTTTGAAGTCCCTGGAAATATTTATAGCAACACAACAGTATTTCTCAAAAGAGGGAGAAAAAGAAGAAGAAGAAGAAGAAGAAGAAGAAGACATGGCACAGAAGCATCTTCAATGGATTCCATATAGCAAATGCCATGCATGTTCTCAACAAGAGAAGCACTTGTCTTCTCTAACATGGTTGTAATTGAGGTATATTATGAGATCTCAGAAACATGGAATCTTACAGTTTGTCACTTGCAATTCATGCAGACAGGCAGCTCACCATTAATTACTTCATTAATTCATTAGACTAAGAGTAGATGCTGCTGCTCATCCAATTCCCACAGGGATTGGTGTTGAGATTTGGTGGCTTTTCAGTATGCCTCCAATAAGGGCTTGTTAATAGTTGAGGCCTCTCATAATGCCAACTCAATCATCATCTCCATCTCTCGAGTCAATGATCATATTCTTACAATAATATTCAGATCATTTGGGATATGTAGTGGCACTCAATCAATCAGCAGCTCAATCAGTCATTTTATTCAATATCAGAAGGAGATGGAGATATAAAGATATCATCATTTTACCATTTGGTGATGTACTTAAAAATAAATAATAAAGATATTTCCTATAAAAATAAGCATATACTATAATTATAATTATAATGTCGTTTCTTCACTTTGGCGATTTGAGTGTCCTTTTCGGTCACCCACCCGATCATACCGTGTCTGTCGACACCCAACCATTGGATCTCTTCTCGACGGCCCAGATTCTTTACCGGACGCGGGGCCCTTCGCGTTCTAGTCCACACGTCGAAGTAGGTGAGATGGCGACGACCCCGTCGCTCCCTTGTTGCCATACGCGTGCCGACTCGTCTCATCTGCCGTCGATCTGCATCGCGGAAGTGAATCCGACGGTAGAGAGTCGTCCACGACACAGTAAGTGCCTGGTCACGCCAACCTGACGTCACGCTCACCACACTGGAACCGGTCCACTTGACCCGGTTCGCGGTAGGTACGACCGGGCCCACCCGAGCCGGAGAGTCACTTTTGGACCTCCGTGTTCTCGTCCAACGAACGCGATCGTATTGGGGTAGGTGAGGTGCTTACCTGGCTCGATCTTGACCGCTTGTCTTCTTTTGCGGTCAACAGTTGCTCTCGTCAACTCCGCACCCACATCTGTTACCAACCCAACATCAACATTTTGTACCTATTATGCCCCTAATACATTTCGATAATTCCCTTCATGTCATCACCAACTCCGAAACCCCCTCCACCGGTATATTACCTTCCCTCCCTCAGCCCCCTCCTTCCTCAGGGAAGAGACACCGGAAGCCATAACTCTCTTCTCTTTCTTTGCCTTTATCCACCACCGTTATCTCCGCCCAACCCCGCCACCGGAGCATCCACATGGGGTCGTACTCGATGCCGGAGGAGACCACTTTCCGGTCGAAGTTGCCGGACATCGACATCAACAACCGCCGACCGCTTCACGCCTACTGTTTCGAACGGTTGGCCGACTTCGCTGACCGCCCCTGCATCATCGATGGCGCCAGCGGCGCCGTCATGAGCTACGCCGACGTCGACATCGCCGCCCGCCGCGCAGCCGCCGGCCTTCACCGCCTCGGCGTCGGGCGGGGGCAGGTCATCATGATCCTCCTCCGCAACTCCCCTGAGTTCGTCCTCGCCTTCCTCGCTGCCTCCCACTGCGGCGCCGTCGCCACCACCGCCAACCCCTTCTACACCCCGGCCGAGATCCACAAGCAGGCCGCGGCCTCGGGAGCCCGCGTGATCGTCACCGAGTCCTGCTACGTCGACAAAGTCCGCGAGTTCGCGCAGGAGCGGGGCGTCACCATCGTGTGCGCCGACGGGCCTTCCGAGGGCTGTCGCCACTTCTCTGAGCTCCTGGACGCTGACGAGCGCGACCTCCATGAGGTCGACATCGACCCCGACGACGTGGTGGCGCTGCCGTACTCGTCGGGGACGACCGGGCTGCCCAAGGGCGTCATGCTGACCCACCGGAGCTTGATCACCAGCGTGGCCCAGCAGGTCGACGGCGACAATCCCAACCTCTACTTCCACGAGGAGGACGTGCTGCTGTGCGTGCTGCCTCTGTTCCACATCTACTCGCTGAACTCGGTGCTGCTGTGCGGGCTCCGGGTGGGCGCCGCCATCCTGATTATGAGGAAGTTCGAGACATCGGCCATGCTGGAGCTGGTTCAGCGGTACCGCGTGACGGTCGCGCCGCTCGTGCCGCCGATCGTGCTGGATTTCGTCAAGAGCCCGCTGGTCGACAGCTACGACTTGTCCTCGATAAGGACGGTGATGTCGGGGGCGGCGCCGATGGGGAAGGAACTGGAGGACAAGTTCATGGCCAAGCTCCCCAACGCTACGCTCGGCCAGGTGAGACGACCAACTCCTTTCCGCCCTCCTATTCCTCGGTTCGGATGAACCTGGTCCACCATGTCAGAAGAAGCAGAGCCTTATGTTCCCGACCAGCACATGCGAATCTAACACACAAATGGAGGAACTGAATGCATGACGATATCCATTTCCATGTCTCAGGGCTACGGGATGACAGAAGCCGGGCCGGTGCTCTCGATGTGCCTCGCCTTCGCCAAGGAGCCATTCCCGGTGAAGTCCGGGGCGTGCGGCACCGTCGTGAGGAACGCGGAGCTGAAGATCGTCGACCCCGACACCGGCGCGTCGCTGGGCCACAACAAGCGCGGCGAGATCTGCATCAGAGGAGCCCAAATCATGAAAGGTGAGATCCCAATGCCACAGTGTAGCCCACAACTTTCTTGCCATCATCGCACCGCCAAAGCTGTCTTCTTCTTTCCGAGGCCATTACAGCGTAGAATAGTCTAATGCGCCATTCACTGACAACGAGACAAAGTGGGAACGTGAGTGGTTTGGTTACTACGTCCAAGCAAAGACGAAATATTTAGTTTAGGTTGACAGACCAAGTCCAAATCCAAAGAATGAGTTGCGGAGAAGACAAAGTTACAGAGATGGACTGGTCACCAGAAGCTGAGGCATACAGTCAATGAATCACTGAATCACACAGTTCATCGTTTTTTTTATTCCAATCATTTAAATCACATGTGGCTAATCTATCGTATTTCTTTAGGGGAATCACAAGGGGACTGTTAATTAGGACACACGTAGTTGACTGTTCCACCAAATATGAAACAATATATACATGCAGAGAGAGAGAGAGAGAGAGAGAGAGAGAGAGAGAGAGAGAGAGAGAGAGAGAGTCGTGAGCATGTTCATGAGGGCCTGTGCCACACACACCAACTTTTAGCCGGAAGGTACAAGTGAAGTTGATGTTGAGTGGGAAAAATATAGACTTGTACTCAGCCATAAGTTGGTGGATCCAAGTCAACAATCAGCAGAGAATAAATAAGTAGTAGTCAAGTAGGAGTGAAACATAGAAAAGAAGTCATAGATCCATAGGCAGGAAAAGTCAAACTTGTTGGGTTGTGAGCACTACTGAATGAGCCCCATTCTATAATACTGAGGCTTAAACCATTCATTGGTCGGACAGCTTTATTCTTAACGCTGCATGTGGAAGCCGACTCTTTGGCCGATAAAGATTGCTATTACAATGTGTATGAAAAGGTCCATCACAACTATCCATACCAAACAACCCTTTGCCTATCAAATCTTAGTTTTTGGGTGATATAAGAATCATGTAAAGATATGGTACCGAAAGCTTTCCAACTCCACCACATATATTGAAGGATTAGACAATGTTGTGTGTTGAGTGAGGCAAGTGGTGGAGAAGCAATTTGCAGTAGGTGGAGTTGCACCAGACATGGCTTTTCCTGCTGCCCACTTTGTGAATGGAGACAGCACTATGAACGCGAGCAGCGTTAGACAAATGATAAGCTTTCATCTTAGCTTTCGTGCGCGTCGGATCAGATGAAGATAAGATGGAATCTCTTAGATCTTAGAACTCACCAAATTGCTGCTGTGACTGGGACAGGGTATCTCAATGATCCAGAGGCGACGAGGAACACCATAGACAAGGAAGGCTGGCTGCACACGGGGGACATCGGCTTGGTGGACGACGACGACGAGATCTTCATCGTGGACAGGCTCAAGGAGCTCATCAAGTACAAGGGGTTCCAGGTAGCCCCAGCCGAGCTCGAGGCCTTGCTCATCACCCACCACGACATTGCCGATGCTGCCGTCGTCCCGTGAGTTCTCCTCCTCACACGTAGCTCCATCAGATGCTTTCTCCTCAGATGTTCTCACCGGCAAAATTGGTGCAGGATGAAGGACGAACTCGCCGGGGAAGTCCCTGTGGCTTTCGTCGTGAGGTGCAATGGGTCTCAGATCACGGAGGAGGAGATCAAGCAGTACGTCTCGAAGCAGGTAGATCCCCGAACACTTTACGTACAAGCAGATTCCATGACCGATCCATCACGAGGCTCTAACGAATCGTACTCGTCTCAGGTGGTGTTCTACAAGAGGATCAACAAGGTGTTCTTCACGGAGGCCATTCCCAAGGCGCCATCCGGCAAGATACTGAGGAAGGATCTTAGAGCGAAGCTAGCGAGTCCATTCCCCTCCGCGTGATCTCCATCCTGCGGTGTTCTCGCGTCCTCCGCCTCCCACGTAATTGGAGGATAAGTCTCTGTAGTATTCTTCTTCTTCTTCTTCTACTTGCCGAAATGCCCCAAGCGAAGGGATCAAAGAGGTGTTTAGTGGTATTCTTCGTGGGTTTTGGTCTCCCCAAGAAGCTATAAATATGTAATTGATTTGTTTTCATTTGTTAGATTGTGTGCCGTTCTGTTCTCATACAATATGGCGTGTTTTTTCTTTTTTTAAATTAATATATTTGAGGTCGTAATGATTAATGCATAAAAATGTTGTGAGGGAGAGAAAAAAAAATCACAGAGATTAACAATCAAATATTGTACTAAAAATCTAATATAAAATTTAATATACTTCCATGACTTCTCAATTATATCTATAGATAAAATTAAAATTTTTATCATATAAAATTAATCTCACAAAGACCCTTAAGTTATCCACATGATTCCTCTTGTATAGGTTTCAATATAAGATTTTGTTAGTATCGAATCGGTACTAAGAGGATTACGTCTAGTTGAAAATCTTCGTTTCGATAAAAAACTATATTGAAAAGATGTTAACTTGAAGAAAGCGTATGGAAGCATAGTGAATAAATAAATAAAGTCGTTTGCAATTAAAGTAAAGAGCTTAAAGTAAATGCAAATCAAGTTTTATACTAGTTCCATCGTCGTGACTTACATCTACTCTCGATTCCTCTTCCGTCAAGGCCATCGATATCCACTAACGATCTTTCTTCAATAGGTGAAGAGCAATTACCATTTTACACTTTTTCTCATTTTCACGGGTTTAGGAGAACCCTTACAAGCCTCTCTTTCGTAGACCTCACTTCTCCCTTTAGACGAACTTCTAAATACTAGGAAGAAGTGATCCTAAATCCTTAGAGAGTTTCTTAATTTTTTTCAAGTATTCTTCCCCCTTTTTCAACTCAATTTCTTGCTCAATTCTTGCTACTTCATACAGGAATAGTTAGGATATTTATAGACCCCAAATGACTTCAAAATTGGAGCTAAAACAGGTCTCATCCCGGGTTTCCCGGGTCCTGGCGGTATCACTGCCTGCAGCACTGACACTGCGGTACCACCGCCTAACATAGTTTCGGAGACTGTGCCATCAATGGTTTCATCTATTGGGTCACTGTTTGAGCCTTTCACTTAGCCCAACACAACCCAAACTTGGGCCCAATTGGCCCCGAATTGAGTTGGCTCAATTCCAACCCAATTACACCTAAAACCTACTTTGACCTAGATAATTATTACAAAGTTAAATCAAATGTTGTCCGACATGTCATTAATTCATTGATGCCTCGTTCGATTCTTCGGCACATCATTCTTTCTTGCGGCCTATTATCCAATCGGCCAGTTGACCTTCGTAATTCCGATTTCCTTAGCGTAATTTCTCCTCTTTTTGGCCCGATACCTAAACCCTGGCCCAGACCTCCGTAATTCCGATTTCCTTAGCGCAATTTCTCCTCTTTTTGGCCCGATACCCAAACCCTGGCCCAAAGCCTTCTGCTAATACGTCGACCGATCCTCTGGCTCGATGTCCAATTTTCTAACATGTTCCACTCCGGCCCAACATGATTCTTCCTGCTTTAATTGTCTCTCGTTGGTCGAAGCTTCCTACGTCACTCAAAACGCAGATCAGATCATAAACACTATTAATTTGTTTCATCATCAAAATTTGAGATTCAACAATACTAAGTATGATGACGATATTAAAATCTTATGCATTATTTTATGATGACATGTTGCTTAGATTTTTTAATTCAAGAGTTTTATCAATATGACATATTGATAAGGGGAGTTAAGGTTAACTCCGTCATCAATTAGTTGTTATCATAAAAAAGAGAGGCTTGTAAGGGTTGTCTCCTAAAACCGTGAAAAGAAAAAAAAGTGTAAAAGGGTAGTTGATCTTTGCCCATTGAAGGAAGATCGTTAGTGGATACTGGTGGCCTCGACGGAAGAGGAATCGGGAGTGATATAGGTCACGATGACCGAATCACTATAAAACTCGATTTGCATTTACTTTAAGCTCTTTATTTTCATTACAAACTGTTTTATTTACTTATTCACTATGCTTCCATATGTTTTTAAGTTAACAATTTTCCGATACGTTATCGAAATGAGGATTATCGACTCGACGTGATTTTTATCGCTGTACTAATTTACTCCCCCCTCGTAGTATCGACTCGATCCTAACATGTTTAACGTGATTCGATAACTCTCTATCTCATAAAATTATGAAGTTATCCTTTGAGAATCCTAGAGAGCACTCACCAAAGCATCTTGTGTTTGTTAGATATACGTTTCGATATAAGATTTAACGTGATTCGATAACTCCCTATCTAATAAAATTTTAAGTTATCCTCTAAGAATCCTAGAGAGCACTCTCAGGGCATCTTATTCTCCTTAGACTAAACCCTAATTTTTTATGTGTCCTTACTGCACGAGTGCTCGTTTTAATATTAGGATTCTCTTCGACGACAACATTGGATGTAGGAATCCTAATATATTCGTCAATTCCAACAAGAAATTAAATAATGAGTTATTTTACTCCAGATTTAATATTCTTGAATTAGGTAATAGAAAAAAAAACATTTGCTTAATAAGGATTAAACTATGCTTATTCATTAAACATTTAACTTAAAGGATTCAATCCACACCAATGCATTGCATGGATGAAACCAAGTTGCAGGTACTTCACGTAACTAAGCAAACGGCGTCGAAGTGTAGAGAGTCAGAACGGCAGCCACCGCCACCGGGCGGCCTTGACGGAGCGGCGGCAGCTAGGGTAGAGCCTGAAGAGGTGGTGGGCGGAGACGGCGGACACGACGGCCATGGCCAGCGACGCGGCCAGGCCACATAACATGCCACCGGCCACCTGTTCGCAGAACCTGGTGTATATGTTGCACAGCTTGGACCACTGGAGGCCGTCGACGCCGAAGACCGCCACCAGCGCCGCCTGAAGCCCGGCCATCGTGGCCCCGAACGTGGCGTACGTGACTCCCTTCATGCAAAAGGCCAAAAGATGCACTCGTTAATGATGAATCTCACTCATCTTCGCAACCAAGAAAGAGAAATGTGAGGCGAAGGCAGGCTTGCAATGGCACACGTCAATTAAAGTGGATGTGTGGTTGATAACCAAAGGTGCAAAGCCCAACTCGATGGGAATTTAATGCCATTCGTGATATGGCAAACAGCATGCTGGGCAATCAATCGGCCATTCCTCCAATTGAAGGCATTGGGACAAGCAAGATGCATGGGTGTAACATTACATACGTTGCAGAATCATTAAAGATGGCAGCTTTCGAAATAAAGCTTAGGGTGAAACGAGAGGAAAGGCAAAGCTTGAGCTTGAACAGATAGATAGATACATGTGAACGACTACTCCTCATCCTACATGGGTTATTGATTGTGCTGATGACAAGTTGGCTTTTGGATCATGCAAGGACAAAAGGGAAAAAGGAGACATGATGGTTATGCTATCTTGTAAGGCTATAGCTAGCATAGGTTTTAATTTTGTTTGTTGAGATATCTTGAGGATGCATAACTTATATTTAGCTTTTCATAAAGAAAGTTATGGGAATTCTTTTTCTTATGATAAACCATCAAAATATTTCCTAAAATCTTATGATATAAATGATGAAAGCAGAACTCGAACCTAAAATCTTATGATAAACCATCAAAATATTTCCTATTTGATAGATCCTAAAAGATGCCTCAAAGAAAGAAAAAATTAAAAAATCAATTTATCTTTTTTTTTTACATATTTTACTTATGGGATTATGATAATTAATTGATCAAAAATATTATAATTCTAAAATTTACAAAAGGATAAGATGTTTTAAACGTCATTAGTGCTTATGTCACTCGAATCAAATTAGATGATCAAAACAAAAAAGAATTTTAGGAAAGAGCAATATATATATATATATATATATATATATATATATACCATTTGGACTTAGTAATTACTGGTTAAAGGTGTGTGCAACTCCATAGGATGAGCAAAAAGGTTGATGTAGGTAGCATTTATTTCATGATCAGTGCTATTTTCCTCTTATTTTCAAGATCGTGGTGGTGAAATAATGTGGAGATGTGGTGGAAAAGAATGAGGAACTTTGGGCTGGATGTTCCGATAAATCCAATACACTACGTCATATGTATGTGTGTAAATGGAGAAGGATCAAAGTGTTTTTACCTGGTCCAAGAGGAAAAGAAACCACGCCACAGATTTGCTACCTCGACATGGATTTCTCCCGAACAAAGCAAGCGCCATGCATCTGAAGAGCTGGAGAAGATGATACCCAGCAGTGATGGAGGTAACCAAGGTCATGGTCCTGCGGCAACAGTGAGAGATGATGAGCCCAAACGCACCCAAGCCGAAGCGAAGCATGGAGATGTGCCAACTGAGAACAGAAGTCTTATGATAAACCATCAAAATATTTCCTAAAATCTTATGATATAAATGATGAAAGCAGAACTCGAACCTAAAATCTTATGATAAACCATCAAAATATTTCCTATTTGATAGATCCTAAAAGATGCCTCAAAGAAAGAAAAAATTAAAAAATCAATTTATCTTTTTTTTTTACATATTTTACTTATGGGATTATGATAATTAATTGATCAAAAATATTATAATTCTAAAATTTACAAAAGGATAAGATGTTTTAAACGTCATTAGTGCTTATGTCACTCGAATCAAATTAGATGATCAAAACAAAAAAGAATTTTAGGAAAGAGCAATATATATATATATATATATATATATATATATACCATTTGGACTTAGTAATTACTGGTTAAAGGTGTGTGCAACTCCATAGGATGAGCAAAAAGGTTGATGTAGGTAGCATTTATTTCATGATCAGTGCTATTTTCCTCTTATTTTCAAGATCGTGGTGGTGAAATAATGTGGAGATGTGGTGGAAAAGAATGAGGAACTTTGGGCTGGATGTTCCGATAAATCCAATACACTACGTCATATGTATGTGTGTAAATGGAGAAGGATCAAAGTGTTTTTACCTGGTCCAAGAGGAAAAGAAACCACGCCACAGATTTGCTACCTCGACATGGATTTCTCCCGAACAAAGCAAGCGCCATGCATCTGAAGAGCTGGAGAAGATGATACCCAGCAGTGATGGAGGTAACCAAGGTCATGGTCCTGCGGCAACAGTGAGAGATGATGAGCCCAAACGCACCCAAGCCGAAGCGAAGCATGGAGATGTGCCAACTGAGAACAGAAGAAGAGCTCACTCACCATAGGCCATCCAAGTCCTTCGCGGTGGCTTTCTTCCTCATTAACAAGACTGTCTTTGTCTCTGTGTCTAACCCTACAAGAAGGGCTGCCGTGGCAGCCAATGTCAGCGATAGCAACCTCAGAACACCCTCAGCTTTCAGTAACCTGCTCTCCATCCTCTCTCTCTCCCCCTCTGTGTGTGTGTGTGTTCACAAAACTCCCTGCTAACTCATATACACCCTTGCAAGAGTATCAGGAGCAAGTCTGCGTGCATATAGAAGATTAGGTTAGGGAGAAGGGGAGGCGATGAGAGAGAGAGAGAGAGAGAGAGAGAGACTTGTCACAATCTGGTGGTTGTGTTCGGCTGCCGATCACTTACTGCATGAATGGCTCGCAGTGATGATGTCTGGTTGACTGATGAATCAGACTTTCAAGCACAACATTCTCGTGTGTATGAAGAAGATTCAAAATAACTCAACAGCAATTTCATACTAAAATAATTGAGAAAGTCAATTTATTATGTTTGGTCCGTGATAAGTTAAATAGTCAAGCTTTCGAGTTATATGTAACTAATTCCGTGAAACTTATTTAATTTATAATTTGAACTTCAAGCAATATAATAAAGATGTTTATCTTCTAATTTACAAAGAAATATTTTTTTTATATTTAATAAAAAAATTTATTCTTTCGAAATAAAATGAGCTAATTATATATTACCCCATATATTTAGACCCTATTAGTGTCACAGTCTTTATACTTAAAAAATTTATATTGAAATCTCTATAGTCCTGAAAATGAAACAAATAATCATATTTGTCTTAAATGACACTATGTATTAGATCAACAAAAATATAATCGGTAAAAAAGTAATTTTAATATCTCACATGTTGGAAACAAAAAAGATATTGAAATTATATTTTTGTTCATCATTTTCGTATCGATTTAGCACGTGATATGTATTTTTTATCAATGCAGCTGATGACATTAGGGTAAATTGGGTTATTTGTTTCACTTTCAAAACTATAGAGATCTCAATGTAATTTTTTTAAGTACAGAAATAATGATATTAATAGAGTCGATGTTAATAGGTAATATATAATTAGCCCAAACAAAACATATATTATGTTGTATTATATGATTTTGTGAGACCAATGGGTGGGCAACATCACAATCAAATAATACATTTTTTATGTTTATGTTGAAGATTTTAGAATAAATGATGAAATGGAAGATAAGATACTCCTCAAGGCAAAGGAGTGAACTCGTGATGTGGATGTTTAGAATGCAGCATGTTGTATATTTATGAAAATAGACCATCTGACCTATAAAATTAAATGAAAATTGAGGATCTAACTTAAGAAAATAAATGAAAGTTGACTTCTTATCAGCATTGCTATCATTCTTTTAGTGGTCTTCTACATACCATTGAATGCTAAAGAGTTTAGCACAGCTTATTGAACTAATATAATTGACCTATTCTCTGATTGACCCAAATGAATGAAAGTATATTCATCAAACTCTTATAAGTTAATTCACTTTCCAGTAATGTTGGAGCTTTACAATCTCCATCATTTAAGGATCATTTTTCATGGTAACCGACTTACTAACTCGATGTGTTTAAACTATCGATCCCAAATATTTAAATGCAAGCTAATGATAATACACACATCAAACTCTCTTAAAGTCAATTTAACATATAAGATTAAAGTCAGAGATGTCACCGATTTAACAATCAAAATTTTATATGTTTTGAAAGATACATAAAAACTCATATCAAGTCTATTCTCACCTCAGAAACCTACATTTCGAAGAGAGGCTTTAATCTTCATGATTAATGTCATCACCTCACAAAATCAAACCAAAAATGGCTCACTCACCAAAGCCCACAGCATTTAAAAGTGTTGTGGGCCTCAGTTTTAACGCAGCATGCGGTTCAGCTGATGGATCCAATTCAACCACTCTAAATTGGAAGGAGACGAATTTAATTGGTGAAAGGATCCATTGCATTTAATGAGTCTCATCTTCTTCATTTTGAGTAGTTGGAAGTCTCATTTTTCGTCCTTTTACAGATGGTTTTCATTATATCATCGACACGAATGTCAGAATCTTTTTCATGCCTATTTTCTCTTATTTCTTTCATTAGTTTGAACTCTTACAGAATTCTGAGTCCCAATATCTGAACAATTTACGATCTCTGATCCAACAATGCGATTCCTTCCCCTTCTCCACCTTTCTGTATCCAGCAGGAGCAGATTCTTGACACACTCAACTCTTCTCCCTCTTCCAGTTCCAAGTACATTAATCACAATCACTGCTTGAGACAGGACCACAACTGTGATGAATTGCTTGCAGAGGAAGCATGCTTTCTCACCAACCGTCGGTCTGCAAGCTTTTCTGCAACTGTGAAACATTTATCTTACACTCTTCAAGTACATGCATCGCAGCTACTGCTTGACAAAGGACCACAGAATGCCTGTAGGGGAACCATACTTGCCCAGTCTGCAACTTTGTTCGGCATCCATCTTGCACACATCAGTTTGATCATACTGACTAAAAGCTACTCAATGCTCTTTATATAGATAGCTGGCACAAAGGACAAGTGCTTGACCTCTCACCTCTCTCAGCTCCAACCAAACAGGTAACTTTTATGTACTCCTAGTAGGAGTGCTTGTTCTTGATGTTCTCTTTCCAGGATAGAGAGAAGGAAGTTAATTCACTAGCAAGAGAGTTGTAGTAGGAAGTACATCTATAGAAGAAAATGACATGAATGCAGCAGAAAGAATGATGGATGAGGATCTCTTCACATGTCTAGGCTTCTCAGCACATTGAGTTGCTCATCCACACTGTAATCAGCAGATATTTGTAATTGAGCTAATACCCATCACAATCTGAAGATCTACCCAACATGGCAGTGAAGCTGGCAAGTGCAGCATCAAAGATCAAGATCCTCATCTTTAATTTACCAGCCTTGTTATACTGGCAACTGACAGGGTAAGCAGTCTTAAATCTGTAAAGCCCAAATAGGCTGTCAATTTAGGCTAAATCGGTTCATCCGAAGATGGCCACAACAATCTAGCAACAACTTCAGAAAATATCGATACACAAAATGTTCAGTAATTTGAATACTTACATCTGCAGATCATGGGTAATGACAGCATCAACGATTCCATACCGAATGTACTCAAAGAAACATCAAAAGAATTTATCATTGCTTGATGCATAAAGCAATATTAGCACATTAACTAATAAATATATATAGGCAGGACAACAATCTTGAAATTGTACAGACCACATCAGCATGGCATAGCAAACTTTCTAGAATCAGAGAAGTAGATATGGGGACATCCAAGATCATTTTTCACAGAAATGATGAGAATGTATCTGGAAATGGTTTTAGGACCAAATTCTTTTGCCTCCGGGTACCTGCTTTCACATTCAAGAACATGTTGGATGAAGTAAATTTCAACTGTCTTGCACTGCAATCCAACATTCCAACCATTGGCATTCCAACATAGAAGTGCCCGCCACCAAGGATCTACTCGTTATTAACTTGGCAGTAGATAGAGATTCAGAAGCCATCAAAATCTGCAGCTGCAGTACATATTGCAGGGCATTTCAGGGTTTGCTGAATCAACAACAGACAATCGCAGAATAAGATAGCTGCAGGTGAGAACTATAATGCAGAGCCTCGGTGACTTGCAATTGTCAGCTTTGACTAAGAATCCTATTTGAAACCTCCAGTCTGCATCATTATCCGTGTAAGATATAAAAGCTATTTTATGACATAATCAGCCACACAATAATGTATAACCCTATATGACATATATTGCTATTCTTCTAGTTCAACAAGCTGAGCTGCCCTTCTCTCAGCAGCCTTTTTCCTGACAAAAATGCCCCACCTCATAGCTGCCTTGATCTTGAGCCAACCGACAACTGCTTTACCAGATGAACGATTCCTTTCATCATCAAAGTTGAAGTTAGGACATGGCGAAGGCACATACGGCGGAAAGCCATATCCATCTTCAGGGAGACCGACAGAAGCTCCACCCATGGTGAAGGTTCGGAGCAAATGTTGCATATCCTCATTCTCCAGCATCTCATGGCTTCTCAAGCGAATCTCTTCCTCAGAGAAGAAATCATCCATACAGCGGCTGTCCTGCTGACCAGACCAGTCATCATATATGTTCAAGCCTGAATGCTCCATGGAGTGGCTTGATGGTTGGAATCCAATGCTTGTCTGCTGTGGTAGAGCGAGTGCCAGACTTGTACTATCATTTCTTGTAATTAAGCTCTGTTGAGTGGAGCCAATTGCCTCATTCTGTGGTGTGAAGCAGGCGCTTTCATACTGCATGTTTGTATCAGAAGCTACGTTTGGAGGACTTCTTGAATATGTAACCCCTTCATTTCCACTATAAACAGCAGTTATGGTACTTCCTGAAGAAAAGAGAGCAAAAATTAGTATTCTAAGGAGTGTTGCTTTCCTTTGGATGATGGTTATAACATCCACAAGATGATATCTTCACTACATATCCTAGTGAGGCGAAAACGACCTATGATATTGCATGCACAGGATCATCTACGATATAGCATTCGGCATTTTGTGCATCTAGCCAAGTGATCATGTTGTGGTTCACAACTCGCCAGATAAACATAATTTTTATCATCACCTGCAACATCCTAAGTGCCACAACCTAGGTATTTTTAAATTCATGATAAATAAAAAAAACAGAAACTTCAAAAATATTTGGGGTCACATCTATAGACCATCATTCTCGATCATGACTTTCAAGTCCGTCCTACTGCTGTACAGGAGCTAAATAACATGCTACAAGAGAAATTATTCTTATTCATGGTAGAAATTTCATACCTCCCATATCAACCAAAGGATGCTCCAAAGGAAACGAAGCTTGTAGGTTGACTCGAGACTCTTCATGATCATTTGAAGAATCTGATAGGGCTTTCTTTTTTTTGGTAAAGTTCAGAAGAGCCTTTCCATCATATTCTATGACATGCATCCAATTATCATATGCCTTCTTGACCAACACATCTGCAAAGACCTGCAAAAAATAAAAGAGATTGCCACAACCTGAAAGTCAGGCACCAGCTTTATCTAGGTATTGGCATGAGAAATCCTCCAAATTAAAAAAAAAAGGATTCATATTAACATATTTTAGTATATTGAGTTTGCATCTTCATCTCCAAGCATGATCTATCAAACATATTGTAACACCTCACTTAGTCCCACATCGGAAGTGGGCAATGACTATGATTGGCTTATATGGGCCTGATGAGTATACTACGACAACTCTAGCTTAAGCATTTTGGTCCGTGGTTGAAGGACCAAAATGGAGTTATTGGCCAGTTGACTCCTCAGACTCGGGTCATGACATTTGGTATCAGAGCCGACCTAGCATTTGGGCAGGGTGAGAGGGCTCGAGTAGGAAAATAGTCCCACATCGGAAGTGGGCAATGACTATGATTGGCTTATATGGGCTTGATGAGTGTACTACGACAACTCCCGCTTAAGCATTTTGGTCCGTGGTTGAAGGACCAAAATGGAGTTATTGGCCAGTTGACTCATCAGACTCGGGTCGTGACATTAATTTTGGTATCAGACTCGGCTCTGATACCAAAATATAATCCAATCAAATAATAAGTTAGGAATTAATTTTTTTCCTACCTTTCTTGAATATAAAAGTTTTAGTTTTTATTTTGATTCTTTAAATGTTGAAAGTTTTGTAGTTTGAAAAATATTTATCAATTCTTTAAATGTCAAATTTTTATTATTGCATTAAAGTCAATCAGTTAAAGTTTTTATAATGTTCTTTGACCCCTGATTAAGGTTTTTATTGTAGATTTAAACATGTCAAAAATTTATATATTTTATATGATATTTCATGGCATTACAATTTATCTTTAATCTTATCTAGATTAAAATTTTTATTAGATTAAAATATGCTATCTAAAATTTTTTGATATTCTTTGATCTGAAATTTAAAATGTATTATTCTAAATGATTTAAAATTTATTTGACTAAAATATACTGAAATTATACATGTGTTGAAAGCATGATTTTTATTTGAATTTAGAAGATTATTTCCTTGTATTAAAGCTTATCTCCCAATCTATCTTTTAATGTGTTATGATTTCTATTCAAATTTAAAATGTTATTTCTTTGTATTATTATGATTTCTATTCAAATTTAGAATGTTATTTCCTTGTATTAACGCTTATCTCCTTATCTATCTTTTAATGTGTTATTATGTTTTTGTTTATATTGTTAATGAATATATGTTGTTGTATGAAATTGGATATTAATTGGATTGAAATTGCTTACAGGCCAGGCCCAACCCACAGGTCAGGCCTTGGCCTGTAGGCTAACCCAGCCCAACCATCATGGGCGATCACATGCGACACACATGACCAGTCCATGGGCCAGGGCTGAGCCAGCTTTGTGTGATGCGTACCCAGTCATGTATAATACACATGACCAGTAGATGGACTGGTCCAATCTAATCCAATATTGTTGTTGGATTTGAGCCCAAATATTGATTGAATTAAACTAGGCTTGATTAGTCTAGATCGATTCCGGATGATTCTGAATCGATTGAATTATTCAAGTTACTTTAACCTAAATAAAATATAATCTAGTCCAAATTGTACTAGTCTATGGTGGTTCCAGACCAGTTAAATGAGGATTAGAGATTGATTCAGTTAGGTTCTAGTAAATTGAGTTCAATTGGATCAATTGAACTAGAGTTCAAGTCAATTGAGGGCTCATTTGTATTATTTGATATTGATGATATTTGAAAGAGATGTTTTAAATGTGTTATTTCATCCCGACATGGATAAGACCAGTGTGAGATTATGTTATTTCCCTGCCAAGAGCAGGTAAGGCGATTTCCTTTGGGGATTAGCGAGCGTCAGAGGTGATGGTTAGATGGTTCCTCCATCCGCTGTTGGGAGGAACGTGTCCCCACTTTGGTGGGTACGAGACACCACTCCATCTGCTGTTGGGAGTGCGATATGAGTTTACCTCCATCCGTAGTTGGAAGAACACAAACTCATCTCGTAGGATAAAGCGTCTCTATCTACTATTGGGGGAGTGCTCCTTCGGATATTTGATATATGCCAATGGGATGATTGATTGAATTTTCTTTATTTTTGATTTTCAGATTTTCAGAGCAACCTCCCTCTAGTACTAAATTTGATTCCAGTGGAGAGCGGACCTTCCTCTATC
>LVTN01000695.1:70627-158998 GCA_001649415.1 Musa itinerans | reverse complement strand
AATTTGGCGATGATCTTTTAAGCAATTGTGGAAATTGCTTTGGGTGGCTGTGGAGGGCTGATGGATGGCTATGGAAGGGCAGCGAGACGCCAAGAACGCTGCTCAGATACCATATGTTAGAACCCTTGCAGATTCTAAACTTGGGATTGATTTCTTTAGGGGATCGGCCTCCTTGGAACTCTATAGGGGTTCCTCCCTCCAAGTTGCTGCTCAAAGGCTGCAGAAAAGATTCATCTATTGCTTCTCAAAAGAGGAGGAATACATGGCTATTTATAGGGCTTCTAAACCCTAACTCCTAATAGGACTCCTACTCAAGACTCTTACTTCTAACCAACTCCTAATAAGACTCCTACTCAAGACTCTTACTTCTAACCAACTCCTAATAAGACTCCTACTCAAGACTCCTATTCCTTTACAACTCCTAATTCTTCTCTAAGAAACAACCTCCTAATCCTAGCCGGCCTCTTCACCTCTTTAACAGGGGTCGGCTTAGGTAGGTTTTACATGAATGTCCCTCTCAATTAGGACTCTCCTAGCTAGAGTCCTAATACTTTAGCCTGCAACTTGTATAAGGTATAACATTTCTTTCCACTAGCTATAACAAGAGAACCCTTACTAAGCTTCCATTGCTCTTTGTAAAATCTGCTATTATAGTCTTCATCATCTAGTCTTCCAACTAAAATTAAATTCAGCCTCAAGTCAACCACATGCCTCACATCCTTAAGCACCAACTTACAGCTAAGATTGGTCTTTAAATGGATATTACTCATGCCAATGATGTCTGCTATGCCATAATTGCCCATCTTGACAACACAAAAATTTCAGACTTGTATGTAGCAAAAAACTCCCTCCATGTTGTAGCATGATAAGAAGCACCTGTGTCAATCACCCACTCAAGATCCTAACACACACGAGAAAAAATATCGTCAGAAGGAGACAAAATTAAATAATCACCACCCTGCACTATAGTTGTGATATTATCTTTTGACTCTGTAGACTCCACTTCTTTTCCCTTTTTCTTGTTCTTCTTATGTTGCTTACATTGATTCTTGTAATATCTTTTTTCACCATAGTTATAGCAAACAATATCTTTTATTGATCTTGACTTACTTCTATCCATACGTGAACTGCTTCTAGACTTTGACCTTCCTCTGTTCTCTGAGGTAAGTGCCCGTGAATCATTCTGAGATGTTGCTGAATTCTTTCTTCTCAACTCCTCATTCAACAAACTACTTGTTACTTGACTCATGGTGACAACACCATCTGGCATAGAATTATTGAGGGAAACCATCAGTGTCTCCCAACTTTCTGACAATGAGCTGAGAAGTAACAATGCCTACTTGTAAGAAAAAAAAAAAAAAAAGGTGGACTCGAAGAAGTGCCATAGAAGCATATCTACCGATCATGAAAAAAAGGGATGCAGATGTGAGGTAACAGATAGTAGGTCCATGGGCATGACAGCGCCATGAGTGGACTCGAAGAAGTGCCATAGAAGCATATCTACCGATCATGAAAAAAAGGGATGCAGATGTGAGGTAACAGATAGTAGGTCCATGGGCATGACAGCGCCATGATACCGTAGAGGTGGGACTTCCGTGAGGTCATCGATCCCTTGTTCTCATGGAGTTAAGACGCTTGGTCGTGAAAGGGGCCGAGGAGGTGGATTATGCAGAGGCAAACTCTAAATACCGAGATAAAGCTGAAGGGCAAAGGCCAAAGAATTTTATAAGACCGGTGTCAATGAGCTTCTCATCAAGATAGCCGAAAGTGAAGGACTTCGGGTCATGCAAGTGTGCACGACCAAGGAACGAAGCAGGCAGTACGAGGTATTGTACCTTTGCTACTCAGTGGAGTAGGCGATAGAATTGATGGAGAAGATGGTACAATCCCAGAGGTGACCAAAACTACTAGAGACTTACTCCAAGTTGGGGTGAAAACTTCCTGCATTCCAGAAGTTCGATGCATTGAGAAGGTGAATCACAGTAACTAACTCAACGCAAGGAGTGCAAACACTTCAAGTGTTGAATCTCGTATTTTGATGATGAAACCAATTAATAAGTGTTTATGTTTTAATCTGTGTTTTGAGTGACGCAGGATGCTTCGATCAGGATGAGATAATTAAAGCAGGAAGAATCATGTTGTGCCGAAGGAAAACATGTCAGAAGATTGGACATCGGGCCGGAGGAATGGTCGACATATCGACAAAAGGCTTCGAGCCGTGGATTTGGGCATCGGGCCAAGAAAAGCGAATATCGCGCCAAGGATATCAGAGTTACGAAGTCAACTAGCCGATTGGGCAATAGGCCGCAAGAGAGGATGATGCACTGAAGAATCGGACGAAGCATCAAGGGACCAATGACATGTCGGAGAACTTGATTAATTCTTAGTATTAATTATCTAGATCGAAGTGTGGTTTTACATGTGCAAGATTAACTACGATAACAAGGCATAAAGCAAAATGAAGCTTCGGAGTCAAGGACGCGATTTCGTTTGGAGTTTGAGAGTTCGTTGGAAGTCCGGACGTTTGTCAGAAGTTCTGTCGGAACTAGCCGAGAAGTCTCGGAGCTTGCTAGAGAAGCTCGTCAAAACTCACCAAGAAAATCATCGTGAAGTCCAGGAGCTTGTCGGGAGTCTGTCAGAACATTGCCGAGAGATCGTTGGAAGTTCGCCGAAAGCTCACCGAAAGAAACCGGACTTATCTTGCTTAGATTATGTCTTAGGAATCATAATTAACACATAATTAGAGTTGGGATTGGAAGGTAATCCCATCAAATCTGTTAGGGGCCAACTGGGCCCAAAGTTGGACTGGTTTGGTCCGGATTCAAGGCCCAACCAAGGTGCTGAAACCCTGGTCGATGGTGGCACTGCCTGGGGAACAGCACCCTAGGAAACCTGGGCGGTGGTATCGCTAGAGCTTGGTCTTCAAGCTCTGTCAGGCGGTGGTACCGCCCTTGTCAGGCGGTGGTACCGCCCGTACCTAGAAAACCCAGGATGAGATATTTTTAGGCTCCAAGTTTGAATCAACTTGAAGCCTATAAATACCCCTCTCATCCCTGGTTAAAGCACACAAGCACAGAGGGTTTAAAAGTAAGAAAACGTTGCTGCAATCTCTTTAGAAATTCTCTCATCCACTTTAAGTTTAGAATTCTGTAAGAGGAGTGTGTGTGCTTGTAAGGGGTTGTCTTCTAAACCCGGTAAAAGGAGAAGAGGGGTGTAAGAAGGAGTTTGATCTTAGCCTATTAAAGGAAGATTGATAGTGGATGCCGGTGGCCTTGATAGAAGAGGAATCGGAGGAGTGGATGTAGGTCACGACGACCGAACCACTACAAAATCGGTTTGCATTTACTTTCTGCTATTTATCTTAACTGCAAACTGCCTTCCTTGCTTTACAGCAACTACACTTCTGTATGCATTCAATTTAAAGATATTTCTGAAACTGTTTTCATCAAAATCAGATTTTATCGTACGAAGGTTTTTTGAACCGATGTAACTTTTACTGCTACACTAATTCACCCCCTCTCTTAGTGCCGACCTCGGACTCTCGATCCTAATATCAAGTACTTTAGAAGTGTGAGCAAAGAGCAAGCGAAGGTCAGTAACCAGCTCGATTCATGGAATACAACCTCGAGGAGGCGGGCGAAGTCAAGTAACCTTTATCTTCTCAACTCTTAAGAGAATGGGTAAAACCGAGTACTCCAATTCTCTTATCTATCCAGCAGAGAAGCTCTGCACAAGTTCAAAGACCCTTCGAAGATAATGGAAGACAATAGTTGTCAAATCCTCACCAACGGTGATCGATACTATTGAGAGTAGATTATCCGTTTCATTTTCCAACGAAATGCCAATCGAAAGCGGAAGTGATGCGAACCTACTTGGAATGGACAACTAAGTGAAAGAAGAGTCAATGGATAAATTATATAGAGGAAGGACCCAAAAACTTCAAAAGTTTGCGAAGCGATGCTCATCAAAGCTCTAACCAGCATCCACCCAGTTCAAGAAGCATGAGTTATTCGAGAGACTGGCGCAAAGTAAGGATGGTCTTTTTCTTCATCTAAGTGATCTGCAGGAACCAACAGGGATCAACACAACTCACCCAACCCCACACTAGAGTCAAAGTCACTAGCGAGTTGAAGCAGCATAGCGGATCAAAAGTTCGACTACTTAACAACAGCAACGGAGAGCAACTAGGAGCCAAGAGGCGCATTGCAACTGGAGCAGAAGATTGAAGACTGAGTAAAGGCAAAGAGTTGCAGTGTCGGCAAAGGCTTCGATGAGGACGTCGAAGGGATGGGTGGGGGAGAATGTCATGGACAAACTTCTAAACAGAATGTTTGATGTAATGCTTATGTATGTCCATATCTTTTGGTATGTTCATACTTTGCACAGCATGTAGAGGGACGACCGAAGGCTTAATAGTCTCATTTTTAGTCAGGTTTGGTGGCCGCTTTAGGCTTATAAATAAAGGTCGTGTCATGTGGACACTTGTGAGAGATATTCGGTTTGTAGTGGACCATTTTTACCCTTTGTTGTGTAACCGTTCGGAGCTTGTAAAGTCTGTTTGTAATTTGCATTGGCTATGAAGTGTTTTCGGAGATGTTTGCTTGTGGATCCTGAGTGAGGCGCTTTTTCTAACCCGATTTATCTTTTGTAGGTCCTAAGGGATCATTGGAGGTTTCGGGGATGCTGACCTTTGTGGACAGACACACAATGGTGCCGCACAACTTAGGCAAAACCATCTAAGTCCGTGACAGATGCCTGCAGGACATGTTGAGTAAGAAGAAGTTGGAGAGCAAGTTCCAGCAGAACCTCAATTGAGAAGATCTTCTAGACAACGTTAACCTTCCAGAAGATACTCTACATATGAGTATGTGATGCTTACTGATGTAGGTGAACCAGAGAGTTACCAAGAAGCAAATGACAACGAAGCAGACATGTTGACAAAGACTTTACCAAAAGAAAGACAGGAGATATGCCGATAGTTGGTCGACATGGCTTCATATTGAGGAGTCATAGGACAGCCTCCCTTATGGGCTGAAGGGGGAGGTTGTTGGGCTGACAGCCCATATTCAGCCCAAGGTGGGCTTTATCAGCCCACAGCTCACCCCCTCTTAATATAACCCTAATTTATATTAAGGGGGGTGTGGTGGCTACGAAAATAGGCATAAATAGGACAGCAACGAGGGCAGCAGTAGAGATCTTGACAGCAGCAAAAAGGAGAAGAACAAGATAGAAAAGAAAGAGAAAAAAAGGGAAGAAGACAAGGACAACACAGAGAGACTGTTCTCAATCATCTAGCAGTGCTTTCATCTCAGGTTAGATCATATCTATAATAGATTCTTACTGTGATTACTTGGGGAGAATTAGGGAGGATTTAGATATTGTGCACAGTGACGTGATCCTTGTATCCCAGTTATTCTCTTGTGATTGTTGCTAGAGTTTTGGGTAAGAGATTGAGATTTGTATATTCATTATTATTATAGTGGATTATCTTTAGTTTGCCCTGTGATTTTTACTCTTCACATTGAACACATTGAAGGAGTTTTCCACGTATATCTTGGTATTCTATTTTATTGTGGTTTCATTTAATTCCGCTGCATGTTATAGCCTGCTAGTATTTATTCATATACAAAAGTTATATCTCTTTATATCCTATCATCTCATAACATAGATGCGGGAAACATGTGATTTCTCTTCGCATAATTTCGCGTAGTTTAGATCGACACTTGGAACGGAGAGAGTGGCAACCAAATTTTTTAGCACTAAAAGAAGAAAAGTGAAGAGGAAGGCCGTGGACATGCATTTCAACAAACACCTTGTTTCGGCGAAGTCTCGATTTAAAGAACCTCTTTCACGGTGACTTAGACATCTCCGTGAAGAAGATTGAGATCACAGTGTAGCCACTGAACCTGCCGCCATGAATTCTCTCTCAGCAAAGCGTAGGCCAGAGGAAAGTTTATACGAATACAAGGATCTACCGACATAACTAAGCCTCATTGTCGTATACATTATGTCCTTGTATATAGTTAATTGCTGTCACAGCCAAGATCTTAAACTTTTCTGCCATTGTTAATGCAAGCGGTGGAGCTGAACGACCAAACTTTGAATGATTACCGGCTTCACCCAAGAAAAGCCCACGTAATACGCCATCTGGTGCAGCTACCTGACGGGAATCTTGTCGGAAGGAATTGCTTAAAGAAATGATCGCACTCGTGATTGGCGTAAAGGTTGTGATCAGAATAAGCATCTATGTTGCACTTCTCCGCCATGGTGAATTCTTTGCAGAAGAGAGAGGTGAGGACAGAGGAGGCAGTCCGCTTGCGAGCCCTCCCATTTCTTTAGTCCGATCCTAGATCTTGCATTTCGCTTAAAGAAAGAAAGTTAGCGCTATAAACATACAAACGAGGATCGATACAGGCCATCAACTCCGACTTGCAACTCTGAACAGGTATACTCCCTCTAAGGCAAGCTGCTGGTTTGTTCCTCCTGTCACTGGCAACTCAAGTTTAGAGGCCACTCCATAGAAGATGAGACCCTGGAAACAAAAGAAACGAAATATGAAAGCTAAACAAATATGCAAATTGCAGCTTCTCATTCTGAGAACTGAAAGCTCATCAGAGTAACCAGGAACAGGCTTGATAAGCTTAGATTTTATCTACGTTGCTGAAAACAACAAGCTGACACCAAAAAGCTGGAATCAGTAACTTTATGATGTTAAAATACATACTGAGGAAACTCTCATATTTTATTGTTCCTTCGAGACCTTACCTTCGTGTCGTGGTTCCTTTTCAAAGATGTAGCAGCCTGACTGATTGAGCATGGAAGAAAGACCAACGGGTCATGTCATGCAGCTTTGCAGATATCTGTGACCCGAGAAAGGAAGGAATCATCCAGGGGAAAAGGACCTTGCATAAGAATTTGAGAGAAGGGGCTCCTGCGCTGTCATCTCCAAGTTGAGACGGTGGCCACATGACTCTTCTCCTGATCGCACTCCGCACCAACAGATGCAGCCTGGACTGGCCTCACTGCCCGAAAGAGCCTCTGAAGCCTGTTGTCCTCTCTTCTTCCCTCACTACGAACCAAACTATTATTTCTTCCCAAATTAAAATAGAAGCGACTGATCTCATCCAGTTTTGGACTTGCAGCTTTTTGAATTTTAATTTTAGCTAAACCCAGCTAACGACGGTGTCCTCGGTACTTGATGCTGTGCATTCCTTTCTTGACCTCAACTGGCAACCTTGGGCTGTGTTCTTGTTTCCACCGAGGCCTTTAAAGCTCCCCTCCCCTGACCTTAGTTTGGCCTTGCCGTGCTTCTGTCTAAGGTTTCGTTCAATTCTGTACCAATAGATAGTGCCGTGGCAGCAGAAAGATGGCACTAGAAGCCGTGGTGTTCCCGCAAGACCTCTTTGGTTGCGACGTGAGGGAGTTGCACAAGAAGGGAGGGGAGGTTTGGCGCTATGACTTTGGTGGTGTAGCAGAGGACGGGAAGGTATGTGGTAGCGCTGGCGATCAAGGTGGGAGGGGACTGCAGCAAGAAAGGAAGGTGGAGGATGTAACGCGTGGGACGTGGGACACCTCGAGCTCCTCCATCGTGCAAGCTTCTGCTGATGGCCATGTGAATTCCTCATCACCAGAGACGGGCACCGAAGACGCCTTCAACGTTAGCCCAGGAGTGGCAGCACGCCGGAGAAAGAGGCGGCGGTTGAAGAGCTTCAAGAACCAGGAGGAGGTGGAGAATCAGAGGATGGCCCACATCGCCGTCGAGCGCAACCGGAGGAAGCAGATAAACGAGTACCTTGCTGTGCTGCGGTCACTCATGCCAGCCTCTTATGTTCAGAGGGTCCGTTTCCCTTAACCCTTCTACTTCTTCTGGCTTCTGTACCTTAAAGCATCACGAACGACTTCCATCGTAGGTTGCATTTAATCCTCTGCTGCTAGTTTTCAGTTCGATCCAATAGTTCTTATGGCAAGGAAAACCGGTGGTAAATTGTGTTCTTTGGTTTGTCTGATGGCAAAGAATCTGTCTTGCAACGGTGAACAAAAAGACGAACAGTCTCGTTCCACATGCTTTCAGATTCAATGCCAATTCCATTTCCGATGATTATTTTTTAGAACTACGCTCATCAACTCTGAAATCATGTTGATTTCGACACGAACAGGGTGATCAAGCGTCAATAGTTGGAGGCGCGATAGATTTCGTCAAGCAACTCGAGAAGTTCGTCCACTCTCTCGAAGCTCACAAGAGGGTCAAGGAGCGATCCAGTTCCTCCCCCTCCCCCTTCGCTGATTTCTTCTCCTTCCCACAATACTCATCGAACTCCCCTTGTTGCGCAAAGTCTGCCGCCGATGACAGCGCCGGTGAACCTGCAGTGGAGAACCACTCGCCTGTAGTAGCAGAGGTAGAGGTGACCATGGTGGAGACCCATGCCAACCTCAAGGTCCTCTCGACGCGGCGGCCCAAGCAGCTACAGAACATGGTGGTGGGGTTGCAAAGCCTCCACCTGACAACTCTCCACCTCAACGTCACCACCATTGCTGACATGGTCCTCTACTCTTTCAGCCTCAAGGTACAGCGAAGCCCAAGTCTCTTTCACTCCCTGCTATTTCCTTCGGAATCATGAGTTGCCAGCTGATGATGAACTCTGTGTAATTTTGGTTGTTGATTGGTATAGGTGGAAGATGAATGCCTATTGACATCGGCGGATGAGATTGCAACAGCAGTCCACCAAATGGTTGCGAAGATTCAGCAGGATGCTGCCTTTGATTGTACTGTATGATGATGGCCTCTCATAATCTCGTCTAATATCCTGTTTTCTGGTTGCTGAAATGCCCTTAGTCCAAACTCAGCTTTGTTTCCTCAAAAACTTAGTGAGGACCATTATAAGGCTTGTAAGCTGTGAGCTTTCTATGAGCTAAATCCAAGAAGAAGACTCCTATCGATCAAATGCTTCTGTACATGTTCTAAGAGCTTACTCGAAGGCAAGAGTGCACACCCAAATTTACGTCACCTTGTAAGAAACTAGTTGTATTTTATTGGAAGCTAGCATGGCGTGTTGATGGCAGAGGACAGTGGACACTGTTGTTGGGTTCCTGTGAGGCCAAAAAAGGAACCTAAAAGGAGGAATGCAGAACGATAGGGGCTCTTAGAGTTGTGCGACTGCTGATGCCCACTTCTTCTGTCCGACAAGGTGTCATCTGTCATGGCGTTCATTGATTGTGCATAAACAAGTGATTCATTTTTATCTATTTTTTAATCTGTACCATATTTCATGCGTGAGAAAATAAAAGACAACATAGGATGTTGATCCGTGACACTTTAAAACAAATGTATACATATTAGAATATCTACGCACCAAAAAAGTATATGCTGTTTCAGTAAGCAAATCTATGTGGAAAAATGTATTATTAAAGTAGGATGTATCACGACGCTTAATAGCCTAAAATTATGTATTTGGTGTTAATTGATGAGGTTAAATTACTAATATCGTGATCAAATCTAAGAAATCAAAAAAAAAAGAGAGAAAAAAGAGTCCACGTGTTGGTGGGTCACTGGTAAGCAAGCCTATTTGGTGTTTGGTGCTCCCCATCAATCTTCATTATTCTTGCATTATTGGGTGTTTGACGATGTTGTCTAGCGTTCACACTGGACGTAGTTCGTGCGTTGATCCAAAGACACAATACTACTCCCACCACTGTAATCGCTTCTAACGGCCCGATCTGATTGCGGGACCCACTGTTTCAACGAGCTAGTTGTGTCATTTGACCTGTATCCCGTCCCCGTGAGCACAGCTTCATCACTGGGTAGCTAGTTTGCTCACGCAACGCACGTTTAGAGTGCCTGGGTGTGTTTCCAGTACGCTGTATCTATGTGAACAGGTTATACATCGAGCACGACGGTCCATTGGTTCAAATCAAATGAAACTTTGTAGGTCCCATGTTTTTATCCAATGATATTCGAGTACAAGTGATCTCTTGGTCAGAAGGAAACAGCTGAGCCATTTTCTCGTCGTACGCTATCGACAATAAGTCACTTGACCTCATGCGTTTCCCGATAAGAAATGTCACACGTACTCGAGTGCCGGAACCCAAAAGTAAGCCCACCGACAGATATGGGCCCTACAGACTCGAAAACTTGTCCATGATTGATTGATCGAAGGCTCATTCGATGAGGTCAATCTGAGAGGAGGAGCAAACAACAAGGCTTAACCTACAAAGCCCCATGATCCAAAACCTCCCACTGATCTTGATCAGTTCATAGAGATACCAGCAATGCAGACTTCCAGCACCGAAACCGAAGAATGGATTGAAGTGGAAACAAAGTATATGAGATGATGTTCCGTAGAAACTACTTGGCATCTTTTGTGTTTTGTTGTTGTTCTTCTTCTTTTCTTCTTTCAGTCGATATTTATAGTTGCAATATGATTAACGTAGAGGCACGAACACTGATGTCGATGTCGCTGGATCATCTGATTCTCGAACTCCTTTAACCAGCATCTCAGCGTGGTAAGAGACAAGTTTCGACTTGCACTCCCTTGTTTGCAACAATCTCATAAGGTTCTTGTGATTATTCTTAAAGGACTAGATGGGTGTTGGGCTCAGTGGTAGGCATTGCTGTGCCCCTGTACAGGAGAATTTTAAGGAGAGAAGGTGCTCAAACCATAAAATGAATCCAAGTAGTTAGATTCATAAGCGTACATCTTAGCCATGTTTTCTTCCTTCGCTGTTTGTACTGGCATCGTTAATTCGGAGATTAGGGATTCTGTGTTCTAGATGCCGTAGAGAAGGCTGCGGAGAGTGCTGCAGAAGCTGTGGAGAAGATGGCTGAGGTGACGGAGAAGATAGCTTCCGATGTTGCCGATGAACTCCCTGACGGTGGACGTCTCAAGGACAAGGCCGTGCAGGTCGAACAGATCTGTGAAGAAGTTGAGAAGGCTGCAGAAGAAGCTGAAGCCTTCATTCAGAAGGTACTATGCGATCATAATTCATTCTTTCTCAAATGAACATCACTCTTATTTGTTTGTATCTGTTACAGATTTAATGAGGTCACTGCTATGTATTTTAGTTGACAATATGAATGTGAAAGAGAAAATAGTAGCAGGATAATGTTGAAGATTTATGCTAAGTTGTAGATCTGCATGATCATGTTCTTTACCATTGACTTCAATCATATGGGTTTCGGTTTTCTATCACTCAGGAAGATGATATATCATATTTTACATAGACTACAGAGTTAAAAGAGGAGTTCTTAATATTTTGATGACTGATGCTGATGGCATTTATGCCTTCTATTTCCCTGGCCAAAGCAGGTTGATCATGTAAAGGAAGAGGTGGACACGATGGTTGAGCCCATCATCGAGAAAGGAGAAGAGATAGAGAAAGAAATCCAAGAACAGGAGACCCCGACCAATTCAGGTGTGGATCAGCCAAAGGCCACATGAAGAGCTATCTGTTTGTAAAATCTTCATGAACATTGAATGTTCAGAAGTACTCCTTTGTGCAATCATCATCGATCCTATGTTTTCTGTACATAATGTTAAGTTTCTGTTCACAAACTCCTCATGCTGATAAATAAGCTATCTATTTTTCTCGAGTCTGTGGCAGGAATTTTGCATCAATTCTAATAATAATGTGGAAGAATTCCCCAGCCAAATTCCAGATCCCGTATGCTGCACCTGTGCCATATAATTCACCAATGGTTTGGGATTTTTCCAAGCCTGATATAGCCAGGCTGAATTAAGCTGATGATGAGTTGAATTGGTCTAAAATATATTGACTGGTGGTGTATAAAATTGATTGAGAGAATGAATATAAATGCAAATTTAAATACGTATAGTTAAGAATACAATAGAATATGTTTTCTATATAAGAAAATTTCTAAAAATAAAAACTCTTAAATTTTACTTTTTCCTTATAGAGCACTCTCTTTCTGGTTTATTTTCACCTTTGGCTTCCACCCCATTGCAACGAGCTATTGCGAGGCCTTATCGTCTCCGCCCTACCACGAAGCCTCGTCATCTTTGTCCTTGTTCGACCCTCCTTCACAATGATGTCTCCCTTTTTTATAGAGTTACATAACAATAAAATCTATGCCCTTGAGGTCATAAATGTTGTCATCAATAATTGAAGATTATATGGGGAAAACAAGTTGGAGCGATGGTTGAGGGAGATAATAGAGGGAGTAGCAAGGTTATCGCACATATTATACAGTGGGTACCTATGGACTTCATATTGCACGGGAACCTCTATTTCTTTGCCCTGTTATGACTACTTTTGTGTTTCTATTAGAGAAAGTTAAATAAGAAATATCATCATGGAGGTCATTATCATAGGGGCTATCATAGTGAAGGTGAACAAGGGCGTATCACATGGGATGAGAGTGAAGACAAATGAAAATAGTCGTCAAGGGTAAGGGTGAAAGTAACGGGTGATAGAGTAACAAGACGAAGATCAGAAGTAATCTTATCTTTAAAAAAATAAAATGTGCTATGTTAGACCAAAAGAAGCTTATTACTTAGAATCCCTTTTTATTATTGATAACTCTCATACTATTGATAATATTATAAAAAATAATAATATTTTACTATTTATGATCCTAATATTATCATTTTTATCTTTTTTTTTTTCTCCATAATCCTATGCTCCCTATTGATGTTGCACTCCTTGCCGACGCTAACACTCCTACACATGCTCCTTGTCAACGTTGCGCTAAGAGGAAGAGGAGGAGAAGTGGAAAAGAGGTTATTTAAGTTCATTTATAAATAAATAATTTTAAAATATTAAAAAAATTATTATAAATAATAAAAAGAAGATTACAAAATAGTAATTCAAGGGGTACCCTATAAAAAAGAAGAAGAAAGTTTAAGATTTTTTTTAAAAGAATGTGCCTTTTCTATGTTATATATTTGTCATTTGTCATGAAAGATGTAAAAAAATTACCTTAAACAGAAGGAAATGAAAAGGAGGGAGTAGTTTGGCGTTGGGGTTGGCTCGGTCAGTCTCTTGCTTCTTCGTCATAAATTACCCTACTTGCATCTCCTCCTCCTCCTCCTCCTCGGCCACCTAAATAAGTTGGTGACGTCGTAGCTTAAAGTCCAAGCCAAAAGTCTCCTCCGTCATTTGGTCGAACATTTATTTGCGTCCTGTAGCCTCAGGAGACAACAAGCTTTTAGCTTTTAGCTTTGAGCTTTGCGTTGTCCTCCCAGCCTTTGTTCGACGATGGTAGCCGGGATCGCAGTGGCCTCGCTTGTCGCCTCTCCATTCATCGGCGTAGTGGTTAACAAGCTGGGCGCCGAGCTCTTCGAGGAATGGGGGCTGTGCAGAAGCGTCCAGGCCGACGCGAGGAAGCTGCAGAGCGTGCTGGAGACGATCCTGAACGTGCTCGACGACGCCGAGCAGCAACCCATCACCAACAAAGCCTTGCGAGGCTGGTTGACCAAGCTCAAGGACGCCGCCCTCGATGCCGATGATGTGGTGGACGACCTGCTGACCGAAGCGCTCCGGCGGAGGGCGCAAGACCGGAGTCGCATCTGTCGAACGGTACGCGATTTCCTTTCTTCTAAAAATCCGATGCTGCTTCGACACAAGATGGTTCACAGGATAAAGGATGCAAGGGCGAGGTTGGATGAAATCGCAGATGAGAGGAATAGATTCAACTTGAACGAGGGATCTGTGTCTCACGGGGCTAATGAAAGGGAAACTTGTTCTGCTGTTGTCGAATCTGAGGTATACGGAAGAGACAATGATAAAGAGAAGGTAATAAACTTTCTGCTTGAAGTCGACAATGAGAAGGACTTATCGATTCTTCCCATAGTCGGACTGGGGGGAATTGGAAAGACGACGCTTGCGCAGTTAGTGTACAATGATGAGAGGGTAATGGCACAATTTGATGGTAGATTTTGGGTTTATGTATCTGAAAATTTTAGTATCGTCGAAATTATAAGGTCTATTGTCAGATCTCCAAGAAATTACAGTGATTTGCAAGCCTTAAAGCTTCAACTTCAAGCGTTACTGAGTTGGAAGAGGTACTTACTTGTGCTAGATGATGTGTGGAATGAGAACGAAATGATTTGGGAAGATCTGAAGGTTTTGCTTAGATGTGGTAAGCAAGGAAGCAAAATAATTACCACAACACGAAGTGAAACAGTTGCCAGAATCATGGGGACAGTCACGCTGCACAAAATGCCAATGTTATCTTTTGAACATTGCTGGCTTTTGTTCGAGCAGAGGGCATTTAGGTTGGTTAGGGAAGAAGAGAAACCTAGATTTGCGGAAATAGGAAAGCAGATCGTTGAAAAGTGTGGGGGATTGCCTCTAGCAGCAAAGGCTATTGGAAGTCTGATGGGAAGCAAGAAAAAGGAAGTCGACCAGTGGTTAGCTATCAGTGAAAGTGAATTGTGGAGATTGCCCCAAGATGAAAATGGAGTCTTGCCTGCTCTAATGTTGAGTTACAATCATTTACCATCTTATTTGAAATCATGCTTTGCTTATTGTTCAATATTTCCAAAAGACTATGAAATTGAGAGAATGAATTTAATTCAATTATGGAATGCTGAAGGATTCATTGAAAAAAATGATTGTTCGATGCTTGCTGAAGCAGTTGGTAACCAATACTTCAATGATTTGGTTTGGAGATCCCTTTTTGAGGTGACAGAGAAGGATGAGTACGACAACATAGTTAAGTGTAAGATGCATGATTTAGTGCATGATCTTGCGTGTAGTGTTACAAAAGTTGAGTCTTCAGTCATTGAAGTGGGTAAGAAAAGTATTGTCCCCAACAGTAGTCACTACTCATTATTAGTCTATGATTATCGGAAGAAGCTACCAATGGCTTCTGAGCTTACATATCAAATGAAAAAATTAAGATCATTCATATTATTAAGAAAACATTGGTTTGCTTATGTAGATGATAAGAACTGTATGGACTTTGTCTCATATATGATATCAACTCAACCTAATCTACGGGCACTAGGTCTTGGTGGGAGTAAAATTCAAGTATGGCCTGGTAGAATAAGCAAATTAAAACATCTGAGGTACCTTGACCTGTCAAGTACCAGCATTAAAATATTACCTAACCACATTGTTAGGCTTTACAACTTGCAGACATTGAACCTGCAAGATTGCTACCATCTTCAGAAGCTTCCTGCAAGCATGAGGCACATGATTAACCTCCGACATCTTGATATCTCAGGATGCAGCAGCTTGATTCACATGCCACTTGGTATGGGACAATTGAGCAACCTGCAAACTCTGCCAATGTTCATTGTTGGCATGGAGGATGGGCGTAGGATCAATGAGCTTGACCAACTAAACTTGATAAGAGGCCGGCTCAAGATCAAGAATCTCAATAATGTGAATGATCCAATGGAAGCTCTGAAAGCAAACTTATTCACAAAGACGAGCTTGCAATCTTTGAAGTTGAGTTGGATGGTAAAATTTAATGGGAGAGAGGCATCCTTATCGGCAGATGAAGTACTTGAGAAACTTAAGCCTTGTTCTAATCTAAGAGTGTTGACTATGAAAACTTTTCCAGGAATCAGGTTCCCAGGTTGGTTGACGAATCACACAGAACCATCGTCCTCCTTTTTTCCTTATCTGGTGAAAATCAAGTTGGAAGATTTTGAAAAATGTGAATGCCTTCCACCACTTGGATTATTGCCATCTCTTAAGGAACTAAGCTTGATTAAGCTTACTGGTGTGAAGAGAATTGGCATTGAGTTGTATGGAAATGGCGGCACATTCCCCTCCTTAGTTCAACTTGAAATATCTGATATGCCAGATATGGAGAAATGGTCTACAAGTCCAACAAATGAAACAACTGATGCGAGGATGCTATTTCCTTGTCTTAAAATATTGACTGCAAGGGGCTGCCCAAAGTTGGAAGTAGAACCATGCTTTCCACCTTCAGTTGAGTCATTAGTTATCGAGGATTGCGAGAATCTATTATCGGCGAGGAGCCTACAGGGATTGTCCAAGCTACGGTCATTGGACTTTGGTGGTAATGTAGCATCGCCATCTGCATTTGATGGATTGCAAAACCTTACTGTTCTAGAGCTGTTAAGAATTGGGAGTTGTGATGAACTGACTTGTATGCCAGAGAGTTTGATGCAGCATCACATCCCATCTTTTCAATCACTTAAACTGATAAATAACAGTAACTTGAAATCTCTTGGTGAAGGAAGGGATCAGCAGCCTCCTTCTCTCTTCACCTCCCTCTGCCATCTGGAAATAGAGGCAAGCCATAGTTTGACTGCTTTGCCAGAGTGGATTCGGTACCTGCCGTTGCAGAATCTCAAAATCAGGGGATGTTCCCAGTTAGAGGGCCGTTGTCAGAGAGAGACAGGCAAGGACTGGCATAAGATTGCACATATTCCTTTCATTACCATCGAATCAACATGAATGCTAGGCAGATAGTTCAGAGATCAGCCTGTCATCTACGATGACCACCACTGCCAAGTTTAGAGTTGTTACTGGAAAGCTGCATCCTGTCCAGCTAGCTTTAGTATGCTTCTGTGAGTGCCTCGTGCAAAAACCACCTTTGTTTCCCTTCTCTGATGTATAGTCTCCACTTCTGTTAGTTTCCATGATCCTATTTTTCAGTATCACATCAAGAAACAAATCCATTTCAAAATGCTGCATAAATTTTGCTCTCTCAGGTAGAAAATTTCTCTCTTCATTAATTTCAACAAAAAAAAAAAAACTCCCGAATCTTTTGCAAGGAAAAGCAAGTGCATCATTTATTTCTTTATAGAAAGCAACCAATGTAGATATCAGGTTCCTACAAATTAAGTTTTATCATGTTATCTTAAATTATTTAATGTCATCTGGTTCATAAAGCACGAGTGAATTGCAATATAATGTTTATTTTAGTTATTTTGTTTAGCTAAAGTGTCTCTATATGACAATTTAATACTGCAAGTTATTGGAAAGTAAAACTAGAAGGTCTGTTTGAACTTAGGTAATGAAAGATCTAACCTGCTTGAAAGAATCGTATGACTGTTTGATCCATATCATCAGCAACATCTTCATGATTGCTTATGTGTTGTAAGTAGCTGTTTTGTCCACTATATATATTTTTTATCATAAGACAGCACAAACACTTCACTGCTGTGATTTGAAATCCCTTGTTTAACATTGGAACCACAACTAGACAAATCATTTCCTCATTGAGGACACTGCAGATGCTTTTGATTGACATAGCATTGAATTAACAATTAACATATCCAGCATTAACAGAATTTTGTTCCCTGTCTGTGGTGATCTAACAACTTAGTGGAGCTTTTGTCATAATATGTGATTTTGTTTGTTGAAACAATACTTCAATGCTAATAAGAATATGTTTTGGATCACCATGAAAATATGGAGCAAATAACGAGTGGCACCATTTGACTTTGCCTGCCTATCATGTCTCAGTTTCCCTCATAGCTAACAAAGCACAATGGAATTTCCCCCAAACTGCACCTACTGACTGATCTAATTCAGTAAAATGTTAGGATGACTAGAAATTATAGGTTAAAGGCTGTGTTAGGATCTTATGCCATGTTTTATCATTTAAGTACCTTCATCCGACAGCTTCATAGGTACATAGATTGGCATACTTCATTCATCAGCCAGGTTACCATGTCTCAGGAGCCTTTGATTCCATCTTATTTTCTGTAAAGAATGATTTGAAATCATGTGGCTGCTTAATCATTGACAGTCTTTTAACATTCATCTGGTTCTTTCTGTTTTTGCTATTAATAGCCTATGTCATCTTTGGAGTTCTTGTTCATGGTTCTTAAGGAATTTACTGTCTTTTCTGCTTAGAATTTTCAGTAACAGCTTTGGCCTAATTCATGAAACTTCTCCAAAATTAGCTGCCTTCTCTTTAAGTTTTAAAATTAATGTTGCTCATGGATTACAACAATTTTCTTGCCCTATGCTCATCATTACGAAATTTGTTAGATCTGTATATATTCATTTACACATTGTATTTGTGTCTTTGCAGAAAAAAGAGTGGATATAGCTCCCCTTTCGAGTCATGAACTATATTGAAGGAAACAAAAGGCTCATAGAATGAACAGCAAAAGGAATCTATTGCACCATGAAAAATCATATTTCTTGAGATATTGAAAAGAATCATGGTCAGGGTCATCTTGACGGAGTTCAGAAGTCATGAAAACAATTACAACCTCATAAAATTCTATCCTCCCTACTCTTTTTTGCCCTTTGCAGCAGGGATTATCACATAGCATATGTTGGTCAATGATTGCTCGGTTGTCGTTGTTGTTAGATCCAAGTCTTTTTATGTTCACTTATACTCTCTTCGCAATGCATCTTGCTGCTTTGTTTTTTTTCCTTGATACTTAGTTGATTGTTCAAGCGACATTAATACCCTTTACAGGCCAGATATGATGATAAACAATTTTTAAAATCTTTTTTAGATTTTATGTTCAGAATATTTTTTCTTAACTAATAATGAAAACTTTGGATGAATATTAAAAGGAAGGGTGTATCTGAAAGATTGATGTATATTCTTTAATAAGAATTATACGGACAAATATAGTATTTTCAAACCTTACAAAAATAGATATATAAACCCTTTCACTAGAGATGATCCAAGAAAATGCATGAATAATTTATCGCGAACCCATTGGGCGACGACTGTGGGCACCACTTGGTGGGACCCACCACGAGTCTTCGGTTTAAACAATCAGAACCGTTCATCTCAAAACCAAGGGTGTCAGTGGGAGTACCCTTGGAACGGCCAAGATCAGTCCATCCTCCTCGCGCTAAACATAATGGAGCCGTTGTCTCGACCTCGAAGGCCATCGTTCATCCTCGGCTTTAGCCGCCGCGAGAGCTTTCGAAGCCCCACCGCGAAAGGGGAGGGCGAGAGAGTGGGAGTTGTTCAGGGCGTCCCCGCTTCCTACTTCCTCTTCGACAATCAGGGCTGTGATTTCACGCTAGGTTTGGATCCCTTCTCCATCCATCCTCTCTTAAACTTGCATTAGATGCTTGGCACCTCGATAGAATTTCAAGAAAATGTTGCAAAGATGCTTCTTTTCTTTTTGACTTCAGGTTTCTTGCCTTTTTTGGTCACTGTTGTGGCGTTCTTGATGTTAATATCATCTTTCATTTGCTTCTGTTTTGACTATGGGATGTTGGGGTTATTTGTATTATTTTCTTGTCCCTCTACATGGACACGCGCAGAGATATCTTTATGCGATTTTCCGTTTGTGTTTTGTTCTATACGAAACTACAAACTTCTCCGCTGGATGCATCTTTACAACTTACTACGTGGGTTTCTGCTTGCAGAGTGAAGCCATCTGTGTGTTTTTTCTTGAATATGGCGCTTAAATTTGAGGTAATGGGTCGATTTCGGTGTTACATTTTGTTCCATTATAGTCTTCTACCGCTATCCTCTTTTTAACATGGATAAGTGATTGGGGCGTAATATTACTCTTTTGGTCTAGATGAATTTATTGAGCGAGTTCGAATCTCCTGTTAATAATCTTATTGATGATTATAGGTTATAAATAATTGTTATTTACATATTTTATTCTTTTATTGATTAAGATCCTTGAAAACTGAACTAAACGTGATCAACTTCTGCTGCTTCATTGTCCATAGGTGTAGCAAAAAATCCCCAGGAGCAGCAAAGTTCTGAAATAAATACATTTTCTTCTTCTGAAAGGACCCTTCTCAGGTTAACGATAAGAAATATGTGAATTGATGGAGACCCTATATTGTAGGACTGAGTCCCTGTAAACGATTGAAACTAAAAGAAAATGTTTGATGAAAATAAAAAAATATTATACAAGAGTAGGTATTGGTCGGCTTTTCCACCAGGGAAACTATGTTGTGAAGCACCATAAAATGTAGCAGACGCTGATAGTCCTGAAAAAGGAACAGAGAACTAGAATTTTATGTTAATTATTGGAAAGGATATAAAGTTTTATGTGTCATAATATGCTTAAACAGGTTTGTTAAACACTAATCCATCATGGAAATAATGTTATGTCAAATTTAATGCTTAATAAAATATATATATATATTATTCCTTGGTAAACATAGTAGACTTTAAAATTAACTTGTTTGTAAAATTGGAACAGGATCAAAATCAACCAAGGGTGATAACATTAGGACCTATCATATAATTTGAATTAAACCAGTGAGATAAAATCAACCAAATTTTTTATATATTCTTAAAATTAACTGAATTTTTTTTTAAATCAGTGAGATAAAATCAACTAAATTTTTTATTAAAATAAAGGAAATTTTCATATATTCTTAAAATTTAAAATATTTTTTTTTAAATTTGATGTCGTTTTGGTAAAAGATAATTCTAAACAAATATTTAGAACCTAGAAACTAAATTTTAAAATATTAGGGATTTTTTAAAAAAATTAGTATAATTTTTTTTTTACAATTTTGTTAACTTTAGAACTAATTTTAAATTAATTTTTCACAAAACTTTGCTATTGGCTTATCCACATACCTAACTGCCTTGTTAATTGGGATGGCCTCAAGGTCAAATGTGAAACTCAAATTCTAAAATTTTTAGTTGTGCAATAATTAACTCATTGATTAAATGGTAGTTCTAGGTGACCCTAAACTAGGGAAGGAATAGGTCAGGTTATGTTGTCCTTTCATCTGAGAATAATAGGTTGAATAGAACCAGATCTGACTTTTCTGGGTTGTTTGTTGACCATTTAACCAATCGATTATGGGTCAGGAGTAGCTTAACTAGGGCTGATGGGCAATTGTTAAGAGTAGCACTAGGCCAAATTTAAACAAAACTGAACTACAGGCATCCTGTTCTTTCATTTCTGCAACCCTTTGGTGGTCTTTCTAGCTGACAGGTGAAGTTCTAACTGTCGTCTTGGTGGTAGTAGGTTTAACAGGATAAATCCACATTAATTATGTGCTGGAATGTTTTTTTCTTCTTAGTGACATTTTACTAGGAAGAAGTTATGTTTATAACTATTTGTGGACAGGAAAAGTTTGAAGTTGATAGAACTTGGTTTAACCAACCATCACTAGATAAATAGTATCAACAACTGATGAATTGGGAAGGAAGAAAGCATTATTCAGATTCACAGACTTCTTCAAAGCACTTATTACACATTCTCTTCTATCACCTTCCTATTGTTTTTTAGTGAATGAGTTTAGGGCTTGCTACAAGTTTTGCCTCGCTGTCTGTATCTTTCCTTCACCAAATCTTCTATATTTCCAGGTGCTAGGAAAATTTAACCGAGCTCGTGCAGCACGATTAACACTCCCTCACTTTATTTGTCAAACACCACTTTTTATGCCCGTTGGAACTCAAGGTATGATTTTCAATTTTTCACAATTCTGCGAAATTGTATTTTAAATTGGAAATCCTTTTTCGGCAACACTATTTGTAATTTATGGTAGATGCTCTAAACATATACTCATTTTCCAGCTCTATATGAAGTAGCTCACTTTTTTTTTTCTACTTCAGAGTGTTTTATTGTACAAATTGTTTAAGTTGTAATGACATTATGAAGAAATACCATCCAGGTTCAGTTATGATTTTTTTGATTTTATGACAGTGTTCTTGTAATGACATATACTCTTTTATGTGCTTTTTATGCAACTGCATTGTGATATCTTATTTCTGCTAAATTTGTAATAGATTCTGTTTATTGGGGTGCATGCTCCATAAGCTGGTGTGGTAATGGAGTGAATGAAGTTATCATATGGAACCTTGCTGCATATTTCTGGTGATGGACAAGTTTTTGTCTCATTTTATTCTTACCTTAGGAACACTCCTAATAATGAGGAATTTTGCAACCACTCCACAGTAGTAGAATCCTTTAACTTTCCTAGAAATGTGGAAACCTCCAGCTACTATTTAACAGAAAATACTAGAAAAAAATACAAGTTAACAGATAAGAATGTAGTCACACATTCTGTCAGACAGTTAAAATGAAAAAATATTTAATGCATGATTTACTCTTTTTTCTTTTAGGAAAAGGATGGGGTAATTATCATTTATGTGTATACTTAAGAATGACAATGTATAAATTATATACACTTATGTCAATTCATTTTGTATGGCTGTCTCGTATATCATGGTTGACTGAATTTAGGAAAAGTCACACAGATTGTTTTAAATTTATGACTTAAATGTGCGATGAATGCAAAAATATATCACGCTTGATACCCAAATAGCTTTTTAAAATAAAATTGACTCTTAACTCTGCAAGTTTATTCACTTAAAATTAATGTGGCTTGATATTGTGCTAGTAAAGCATAACAGTCAGCATTCCTACTGTAGTATAACATCACAGGGTGGTGTCTTGTTAATGACCTGAAATTGTATTCCATTGGGTGCATGTTGACTTTATGACAAGCCCTGGGCACTGCATAGGGTGCATTATTAGATTGAGCCTCATGCCACTGTTATGGTGGTGTGGTATGTGCAATTCTTTGTGATTCGTATCATACATCTAACTCTTTCATTGTTTGTTTGGCAGGTACAATAAAGGGTTTGACTAATAACCAGCTGGAGGAAATTGGTTGCCAAATCATACTTGGAAATACCTATCACCTTGCTCTTCGTCCTGGTGCTGAGTTGATCGATGACTTGGGTGGTCTTCACAAATTCATGAACTGGAAAAGATCACTTCTTACTGACTCGGGTGGTTTTCAAATGGTTGTCAATCTCCTGGAACAATATTCACATATTAAAATGCCCTATTTGGTTCTTTGGATAAGTTATTGCATCACTTTTTATTTTATTTATTTATGTTTTTTGCATAATGTTACACTTATATGCTTCCTCTGTTGGGAAATCTAGGGGCGATATCATATACGTAGCGGAAAAACATTAAATAAAAACATAAATTTTCCTAAAAGGTGTTCGTCGTTATACGAAGATTGATGCGCAAAAACCCGTGAAACTTAAATCTACGTGTGAGATAGATATGTTTTACCTAGGGAGATCGTATATCCCTGAATCCCTATAGATCTGTAGGAGAGGATGAAGAGGTCAAGCGCCCTCCTCTCTAGCGGTGATCCACACAATAGGGCTGCAACGACTTTCCTCAAATCGCTGTGCAAACCTCCACACCTACTATCTGAGGAGGAGAAGGGGAGAGAAGAATAAGAGGTGACAACCAAGAAGCCTATGGGTCTTTGGTTCCCTCCTATTTATAGAGGTTTTATATATACTTAACCGTAATGGATTTTGCCCTATTAGGTATTGAATCTTCATCCAACTACTCAAGCTTTTTAGATTAGTGGATCTTTATTCAATAATCTCTCAGTGACTTTTATTGGATCTCATCCATAGGATCCAATAATTCATGGGCTTATTGGATATCTAATAAGATAGGGGCTCCGGTGGATATCTCATATCTGAATCTCTACTCGTCGTAATGCTACCATATATGTGTGACCCTCTAGGCCCAATATCGAGCTGGTCGTGAGTCATACCTGTCAGAACTCCTTCTAGCTCAATAAATTATTATCTTCATAATAATTCACTCGACTCATCGACTGTAGACGTATTATGCCACTATGCTGCAGCCCCCAGATGATACAGGGGAATCTAATCCTTTGGACATGTTTGTCCTTAGTTACCGTGTATCTATAGTCCCTCATACATCTAATATCCCAGAGATCGTATACCGGGCATAGTACCGTCAGACCCATACGGTTTCTACTCGAGTCTCGCTCTAATCGGATTCTTTCAGAGAACTCTTTCTCTCTCAATCCGAATGACTCTGGCTAGGGATTTGTCTGAGCAAGAACACATGAGATGTTTCTCTTATGACACCAAGAGCAGATGATCCTCTATCGATAATCAATAGTCCTTGTAAGGTTGATTGCCACTCCCGATGATCGGTCATGCTAAATCTGAAACTTCAAAACCTATAAGTCCGATATCAAAGAGTGGAGTACTCATACAGGACATCCTCGGTGTCTCAAGTCTAAGGACCAGGTACACCACTGGGACAACAAAATCACTATATAACAATGAGGTATCATTAACCATCCAGCATTCCGTAAGCGGATCAATCAGTGAACTCATTTTCCAATGAGCACCTGCACTGTAGCCCTAGTGTCCCCATACTGTCACGGACTTAGCTGGAATTGCCTAAGTCGTGAGGCACCCTTGCGATCAAGACGCGAACTTATTCTCCAATGAGTACCATCCAGCATTCCGTGAATTGCCTAAGTCATGAGGCACCCTTGCGGCCAAGACGCGAACTTATTCTCCAATGAGCACTATCCAGCATTGCCAAAATCACTGTCTAACAATGAGGTATCATTAACCATCCAGCATTCCGTGAGCGGATCAATCAGTGAACTCACAGTGTCCCCACACTGTCACGGATTTAGCTGAAATTGCCTAAGTCGTGAGGCACCCTTGAGGCAAAGTCACGAACTTAGCTGAAGTTGCCTTAGTCGTGAGAAGCGCCCTTGCGATATGCGTCCGCAAAGGTCAACCAATTTGCAACCTCACTCAGGTCCCGAAGGACCTGTAAAAGAGAAAGTTGATTAGTTCGAAGAACGAACAACGGATTAGTCCCGACGTCTCGCGAAAGGGGAAGCTTTACAAGCAATTCAATGAGCACCTTTGCGTGCATAAGAGAAAAGAGAGAAAGGAGGAAAACAAGGACTTTAGAAGGTTGAACAGCTGCAAGTCCACAAACAGTTGCTCACCGGGTGCCGGGCGCGAAGACAAGTTCCCGTTAAGTTAACGTGCGAACTTGTGAAAGATTGTTCAACGCCCAACACTATACCGAAGCCCCATCCCCCATGGTGCCACCCGGGTGATTCCAGGGTGTTGAGATGGCTGACATTTCGCGTGCAGCAGCAGGCTGCAAAAAACAACCCATGGCACGCGAAAACGGAGCCATTTTGGGCTGTTTTGCTCGGTTCGGTGAGCCGTCGCACTGTAGCGCTGCAACTTGTTTGAACTTACATTTTTATAAGCAAATGAACATAAAACCAAGCCAAAACATGCTGCCAAGCATCGGTTCATGTAAACAAAAGCGATGAACAGTTCGTTGAACGAAGTTGTTGCGGGTGCACGACGATCGTTTGTGACAACATGAGCAGCTATGAGACCAACTGCCTCCATCATATGGATGAGTATAAAGCACACCAGTCTGTCCGGTTATCTCGATGTCCCTCTCGAGTAACCTATGATCAGGATTATTTGAGGTTTGTTTAAAGGTGAATCGGTCTCATTATCGTGATCTCATCACTATCCGATTCTTATTGCATAGATCCATGAATATCACAATATATATATGCGTATATGCAACAAGCAATATAAAGTGATAAAATGTTAAATAATATAATAAACAAAAAGAATGTGTATCATGTCACACGTGTCATCACTCACGTGATTGACTTGCAGGGCACCTATGACTAGCATCCTCTATACTACTATTGTTGAAGGATATCCTCTTCTAAAATTTTGTTTTGTATTATGACTACTGAACAACCTAAATATAGTTAATTTTTGCTAAATGAAAACCAATTCTTCTTTGTGAGTTTTTGTAAAGAGACTCAAGTACTTAACTTTTAATAAGACCGGTTAGTTAGTGCTGATGAACCCGGATATTGAATTCTACTATTAGATGCTTTTTTTGTTGTATCTTCTTGTGAGTTATTTTGAAGACTTTTTGTTCCTTATAAAATCCTTGTCTTTTTCACTTGATTAATCGAGAATATAGCATATTTTCTAGAATGAGGTTTCTTGAAATTCATTTGAATTTCTCCATTGTAAATTTTGAGAAGCCGATAAATATATAGTAAATGATGGCCAGCATTATGTATATAAGCACTGATATTTCAATAGCAAAAGAACGAATCTAAAGGGTTGATCTGTTATCTTAAAGAGATTTGTAGTTCCTAACACTGATTCACTTTAGTTGCTATATAAACAAAAAGATCAAACTTTTGGTTAAAGTTGTCTATCTACTAGATATTGAAGTTGCAGTCAATGATTAAAAAGCAGTCTTACTGGGCCAAGCCAATTGGAATTTACCAGTCTGATCATGATCAAACTGGGAATTATGTCTTGGTTCGATTCAAAACTGGGCTTAGTGCCAAGTATCCTTACATTACATGTTCTATGCATACATCCCTAACATGTTTGTCTGTCCAATCTGACACCTGCTGGATTAATGTCTGGTAGTTTAACATAGCATTTGCATGTGCCTGTACAAGTGTCACATGACCCAATGGACCATGGATAGGAAGCTTAGGATACTTTTATGGATTAAATTTAATTGATAACCTGTGGTCTCTTTAGTTGAGTACCTTAGTATTCAAGAACTTAATGGAAGTCTGGATTGATACAGTGCTCAATATGGTGACTAATGAAGGTTGAGTCTTTTTTCTTTAGACAACAATTAGGCTAATCCTAATTTAAACAGAAGGGTTATTGAAAGTTGTTCTATATCCAGTTTATCTCTCTGTATTAAGCATGTGCCACAACATGTCATGTCTTTGGCTCGATTCATCATCGTGTATACTTGTCTATTATTGTATATTTTTCTCCAGTAGAATTGGTATTATATTGTATTGAAGAATTTACTCTGGCTTGATTAGTGCTTATTAGATAAATATCTTTGTGATAGAAAGCAGGTTGGTTTTAGTTTTACAATATAACATAGTCTTGATTGCTAATTATTTTTTAGATTTGAAATTTGACCAAATTACTTGTACTGCTTTTGCAGGTTTCCTTGTTGCATTTGGCTGACATTACTGAGCAGGGCGTGACATTTCAGGTAAGAATTTAAATTCATTTAATAAATCATATTATTGATTCTTGTGATGCAATGTTTATCTAGATGGTGATTACTGTTCCAGCATAAGAATATTGTAATGATTAATGCATCACAGAAATTGTAATTATTATGCGTATAAAAATTGTAAGTTATTATGAAAAATGCATAAAAAAGTGAAGCAGTGGTACTGATTGTGCATTCAAATCTTTATTAAAGAGTTGGACAGGCTTCTTTTGTTGCTCTGTTTCTACAGTTTTAAGACATATGGGTCTGTTTTGTATGTTTATCTCATAGGTATTTCCTATAATCCCTAGGTTTCTAGCCAAACACCTCTAACTCCTGCCTAAGAAGTTCCATCCCCAGAATATTTTACCCTCAAATCGATTTGAATTCTGAAACTCCGTTGGTGTGAGGATTTTATAGAGTTTTTAGCTGAACACCTCTAACTCCTGCCTAAGAAGTTCCATCACCAGAATATCTTACCCTCAAATCAATTTGAATTCTGAAACTGTCTGGTGTGGGGATTTGATTTGAGCCAAAAACTCAAAATTTCACCCTCTTAGTCTCAGGATTTTAATCCTAAAGGTGCCTATGCATGCTTAGAATCCCACTATTGAACACAATTCAATCCTTGTTTGTAACTTGAAAAAACTCCTACTTGGAACTTTTACAGAAATCTCATAATTTCAAATTCCTGTACCAGATGGGCTTTAGTAAATATATAATCATTGTTATAAATATTAACATAGTTATTTTTTTATCTTTTTTTTTCAACTGCTTTATATTTCTCTTTGAAATCACATGGTTTTCCATTGCTTCTCTATGTCAGTCTCCTGTTGACGGAAAGCCTATGCTTCTAACACCTGAAGAGTCGATACAAATACAAGTAGGTAAACCTTTGCATGTAGCTAAACTTTTGTTTTGTGCTTTAGTCCTACAAGTGGCATCACTTTTAATTTTTATATTCCATTTTTTCTTATTTGATTGTTTGCACTGACAGGCTTATCAATGATCTTATACAAATTGAATACCCCCTACTGTCCTTTTGATAGAGTATAAATGTTGTAAGTTGTAACCCAAGTTTTATTTAATTAATTCCATTTGATTGATAACTTAATTCAGCAACTGGGTGGCATTTATGGGTGTCACTTTGGGATTGTTGGGCTGTAGTGGTAAACAATTGTTCCAGCAATTTGTGCACATTTTATAGTTAACCCAACCTTGGATCAAGTTCTGAGTTTTAGGTTATAGTTTTCCTTGAATATTTGCTCCTTTTTCTTGGTTTGAAGGGTTGGTTCATTTGGATTTTATGTTGCAAGCAGGTTTTGTGTCTAGCAAAGGATGATAGAGATATTTTTTGTGTCCATACTTTGTTTCTTTTGAGATAGTGGTGGTGGTGATTCACAGGTTTCTTTTGAGAGAATGTGTAACGAAACAACAAATTGTTAGGGTTACTGTTATCATTACCAAGTGTTGCTGCTCGGCATGTAAGGTTGCCAATAATGGTCGTTCAACTCTTTGGCAATCTTACAAAATGCAAGAGTTATTAATCAGTTATTGTTCCCTTCATAACCTTTGCTTGTTCATGTCCATGAATACTTAATTCTTTCTACCCTATTAATTTAATGACTTCTTTATATGTGTATATGACTATATATCATATGTTATATTTTGCAAAAAAAATTGCAGAATAAGATTGGAGCTGATATTATCATGGCACTAGATGATGTTGTGAAGACAACCATTACTGGTCCGCGCATTGAAGAAGCTATGTACCGTACCCTTCGTTGGATAGATAGATGTATAGCTGGTATGCTCAACTTACAAAATGATTTATTTTTTGAATATGTTATTATGTTTGATGGGACGGATCAAAGCAATGTTCGCCGTTTGTAATGTATTGAGCTAATATGTAGTGGTATTTAACAGAAGTATTAACTAACACCTAGCCCTTGCAAAATCATAGGTAACAAACACAGAAAGAATGGAGAACATCAAGATTGGCATCTACTATCACTATGTTTACGCAAAATTATGTGTACATTTGTTGCTAATTACATAAGCTTGGTATAATTTGTAAATGTACACTTGATTAGGTCTATATTATATGAAAAGTAACAGAAAATTAAATTGGAAGAAAAAAGATAGAAAATAATATAGTTCGATATTAGTAAAGTGCTTTGCAGTAAGGATATAGTACATGCTTGATAGCTTCACAAACATTTGTTATTGTTAAATAGTAACAGAAACCTAACATACAAAAATTGATGTATTAATTGCTTTGATTTTGTTCATATAACACATGAAAGGTGACAGCTAATGGTCAAACGAAGTTGGTCTATATGATCGTGATATAATAACAAAATATAAAAAACTTGATTACATCCACAGCAAGTGTAATAAGAGGCAGTAAGATCATAAATTGTAATTTATTTGAAGGGATTTATTGAAAGAATGAGGGTATAAGTTAGCATAAGATCATAAATCACATCAACATGATAAGTTCGCATAAATGCAGAAATCTTTAGCTAAAAAGAATGAGGGTATAAGCAAACATGCAATTCCCATCCATTTTTCATTTAAAAGCCTATTTCCATTTATTGCAAACATGCAGGAGGCAGTATAGTTGTTTTTTAAATGAACCTTTTAGTGAGATTAATTGCACAACAATTATTGAATAAACCCTGTTCAGAACATCACTAGTGCAAGGTATGTACTAGAATTTGTATGATGTTTAAAGGTAAAATTCAACATACGTTCACAAAAAGAAAGAAAAAGAATAAACTATAGGAGAAGAGTGAGCAAGCAATTTACTTGCTCTTATTGTTGAAATATTCTAGCTTTAGATCTCTGCTTTATTATAAATATCTAAAACCATTGAATGCAATCTCGGGTACTGGACCCATACTGGTCATTGACTGCACCAGTGTTGGTACAATCCATGCTGGCATTGCGACACATGGAATCCTGGCATGTACCACAATACTGTTTGACTTGGGAGGGTGGGAAGGAAAAGGGAAGAAGAAAGGAGAAGGAAGAAGGAAGGGAGAAAGGAGGAGGAGAAGTACTACTAGAGAAGAGGCGGGTGGATGATGAGGAGAGGGTGACATGGAGAGGGAGACGGCTTGCAAAACACAAGCCCTAAAGGCATCAGGGCCTTCAAAGGAATAAGAAACCCATTAAAGAAAGAACAGATAAAACCAGCCCATTTCACATCCTGGTGCATGCTCGGACCAATACATATCATATATTATTGTCAATCTTTCACACTTTTAGCACTCAAACAAGACATATCAAGTTGTTTTAGAAACAAGAAACTTTTTAAACAGTTTATGTTACACTGTTATGCAAAAGACAGTATGTGAAGTCACTGCACCAAGAAAAATTTGCTTTCGCATTACTTGTTCAACTTTTTTTGAAGTACCAAATATAGGCTTAAAGAAGTTGGAGAAACTGCATTATTCATAACTTGTAGAAGAATTTAGCCATCTATTATCGACAATTTTTTGTTCACAACACTTTTAATATGCAAACAAAATGTTGCTTTTTTGAAATATAAAACTATCATGCATAAAACAGATTATGTGAAGTCACTGCAACAAAATAATGCTTTTGTATTATTTTGTAATTATTAATTTCATTATAACATTTCTTTTTTCACTAGAGCACACCATTGGTTCGATCATAGGTCAGTTGGTACTTCCCAATCAAATAATATCTTTGGTTGGACAATGGTCGTACTACATTCAGCAAATCATAGGATTTGTGTAACTATCATCACATTGTATGTACTCGTAGCTGACTTGCAATATTATCTGTTGAAGATACTATAACACAGGGCTGATCTGGATGTTGTAGTGGTTAAGCCATTTCTATGTAATATAGGAATTGATTTTTTTCCTAATCTTTCTTTACCAACTCCGTTGCTCCTTATTTTTCTAAACATTTTTATACGAAATACATTTTCAGTTAAGTATGTGTTAAACCTAATTCTTTGGTTGCTGTACTGGTTCTCCTGAATTCCTCGTGTTTATTCTTTGACTGGGACACAAAGCTTGTCTTTTTATTAAACAAAATAGTGAAGAGCAAGAGACTTTAAGATTTTAATGATCATACATATTGTTGATCTCAGTATATCATAAATAAGTTACACAAATTGATGATCTCGTATGTATTTCTCATGTATATTTTGCTATACGTATTAATGTATTCTTGCATTTGGACCAAGTAAACTTATTTTTGGTTAAAAGCATAACACAAGTTTTTGTGATAATTCTTTTTTTAATAGTAAATTTGTTATTTTTTTACTGTGATATGCTGGGTACATTTAACAACAGCTCATAAGAGACCTGATGCACAGAACTTATTTGGAATTGTTCAAGGAGGATTAGATCCAGTTCTGAGGTGAGCTGTATGGTGCATTTGAAAGATGGCATGCAACCAAATTTAATGTATGTCCTTTTTGCATCTTGTAGAGTTAAATCAATACTAATAAGCTTGTATTTCCAGAGATATATGTGTCAGAGGTTTGGTGGATCGCAATTTACCAGGGTAGGCTGAACATCATCCATGTTAAGTTCTTGCTGATTATTATTACTGTGTTTAATCTTTAAATTAACTTAAGATAACCCCAAATAGCTGCAACATGAATTGTTGTGTTTCACTAATTTGAATCAGGACAGTCTTGTTAGCTAGAGATGTGGAAATTTGAAACTCTTTACATATACCATAGTTCTGAAAGTTTGAAACAACAGAGTTCATTTTTTTCCATGCCTTGCTTCTTAAGTTGTTATGACTTGACTATTTTTTTGCTTTATAACTAATTTACTATACTTGTTCACTCTTTTGTACTATACTTGTTCACTCTTTAATTGAAAGTTTCTGAATCATTGTGAAAATTTGGAGAAGTTGAAATTCTTAGAATGCTCCATCTTCAGATCATCTCCTTAGATTCTTCTCAATGTGTAGTCTTAAATATATGTGGGTCTCAATTGAGGCAATCATTCACTTAAGAGGAATTCTCACTTCAAACACTTTTTTTTGTGGTATTTCAGTTTGTATCTTGCTTTATTAAAATTTACATCTCGCCCCTAGATTTCCCAACCTAATCACAATTTAGCATTTTAATGCTAGCTACTAACATAGAGAGCTCAGCCCAAGGTTTAGTACTGGTCTGATACCAAATTCCATGACTTGTTGGATCAGTATGACAGGCAATACACTGACCCATACCATCCAGGATCAAATAATAAAAAATTATAAATGGGCAGTATGTGTACTGGTATCAAGCTATAAATTTTGAAACTGGTACTTAACTGGACTGATCAGTACCTCACAGGTACATATCAGTGCAATTGGCATTTAAAATTTTGGTTTAGCTAACCTTTGGATTTAGCAAATATTTAACTTGGTAAACCTTTAGCAATTTAGCCAAAATATAATAAACCTTGGTTTATAACATATCTTTCAAGAAGCCTTAAAACTAACTTTAAACCACTGAATCAATTTGAATATTTTACTTGTGTCATGCAAGAAAACTTTATGGTTCTTGAATGCTATAGCATCAATACATGTGGTCTGTGCCCTAGTTAGGATGTGCTATCATAGATATTGCTTATTGCCCAGTATGACCAATTTATCATAATTGTCAATCCATAGAACTCACTAGAAAGAGACATGGTTTAGCTCTCAAATCGGTTTGTAGTTTGGTTGAAGCACAAATTTTGTTGCAAAGGTTGCAAGAGAGGAGAGAACAAGCTTTTCGAGAGTGAGAGGTGCAGTGTGACAAAGTTTCCTAAGAAAGTAATAATATTGTAACAAAAGGGGAAAGGATAGTGTATTGGGGTAGTTTTAGACTTTTAGGTATATGACCTGACACTTGAACTTGTCAAGAGTTTGAGTCTGGTTGTGTTTTTCAAACTTCGGTTTTTCCGAGTTTCTAGAAACAAACCCAAGCATGTCCAAGTTCAGTCTCAGAAAATACAACAATCCCATGTTAGTAAAGATTTTGGTGTTGGATATCTGGGCCTTTTGTCGTACATACCTGGCTTGAAATTGGTTCATTCTTCTATTTATCATACAACAATCTATTTTTCTATATGTAGAAGATTAGCCATTTGACAACAAACAGCTGATCTTGCTTCCTACTGTGACAGCTATGCTATTGGTGGTCTTGCAGGCGGTGAAGATAAAGATTCTTTTTGGCGTGTTGTTGCACAGTGCACTGCTGCATTACCAGAAGATAAACCCCGATATGTGATGGTATAGCTTTTAAATCAAATTTTCTCACTTTCAATAAAGATCAGCTTTGTGCATATGGATTTGTGGATGAATTCTTAAACACAAGGTTCAATGAAACTGAAATATAGATTGTTGAGATGAACTGTTTGGAATGATCTTTAGCTTCTAGAACGAACAAGACTGGCAAGTTCTGGAAGCTCCTTTTATAGTCACCAAATCATCATAAATTTGAAGGCTATATAATGATACCAAACATGTTGAAGATTAAGATGCTTATATCATGATCAGTATTCCGGGTATTTTGTCATATATTTAAATAATTAGTTTGAAGCACCACACTTTTTTCAGTGACTTGATGCCTAAGGTGTTTTCAGTTGGTGAAATCTGGAAATTTGGAGGATATAGATCAATTTGTACAGTTAATCACCAATTTAGATGCCCATTTATTGGATCTCATATTTGATGATCTAAGTTGGATCCATCCCCCCCCACACACATGAAACATAGATTACGTGTATGGACATCTCTTTCTCCATACTTGATAAGAATACCTCTGCATGCTCAATTTGTACAGTTAATCACCAATTTAGATGTCCATTTATTGGATCTCGTATTTGATGATCTAAGTTGGATCCATCCCACACACACATGAAACATAGATTACGTGTATGGACATCTCTTTCTACATACTTGATAAGAGTACCTCTGCAGGCTCAAATATATTAAGATCTGTAATTTTTTTTTTGTATTTGCATATGTTTGATATGTGTTTGTATGCATTTCGATTAGTTTGTGTGTTGTATCTTGTATTTTCCTTGTGTTGCTGGCTTATATATTTTACTTCTCGGCATGAAAATAATTCACAGGGTGTTGGCTATCCACTTGATATTGTAGTTTGCAGTGCTTTAGGTGCAGACATGTATGACTGTGTTTATCCTACACGAACTGCTCGTTTTGGCACAGCTCTTGTTCCTGAGGTTAGCCTGCTAAATATTTTTACAATTCATGTAAATAGTGGTTATTATCTCACAAGCATGCCAAAAATCTCATACACTAGAATTTTTTTAATATTATGTTCTAAAATTGCTTTAAGATTCAAAGATCAGATAAATAGAGTAGAAGCTGGGAACAAGGTTTTCAATTTTAGTGACCGAATTGGAGCTGTTCCATGGCCGGTCCAATATGAGTCTGGTCCATTTCAGTGTATCGACCTATGATATGCCAGAACATACCATGGTTTCAGTCTACTGGGGGTAGGATGAAGGAAGAGAAAGAAGAAGAGAAAGAAGAGGAGAGGAGATGTATCGGAAACAAGGTGGATGGCTGGCGGCAACTGCCGGATGTGCAGGAAGTTAGCATGCGGGCAAGAGAGAGAAGATGCTCATGAGGAGCCACGAACCCTAGAGCATCAGGTGAGGGGTCATTTAAAAGAAAAGAAAACAATGCTTAAACAAAAAACTAGACCGGAACGTCCGAAATAGGACGGTCTGCATACTAGTTCATGCATCGACCAGTAGACACCCGTCGGTATGGACTGGTCTAGGCGAAATTGATTTCCTTAGAAAGGACCAAACATATAGGAATTAGGAAATTTCATTCAAGACATCGGGCATTGCTCACTTTGTTCAGGGTACTGATTTTTTGTCTGTTGTTCTCCATTTGCCATATTCATTTGTTTAAGTCATATATTCTACCACATGAATCTGAATGAAACAACAATGCATGCATAGTTCCATTGACACATAAATCTAAATATCTGGACTAAGAATTCCTAAAGAGCAAGCCGTGGTGCCATGGAAAGGTTGCTTTGTAACTTCGGTGACCAGGATTCTGCTCATGAAATCAATCTCTCTGTTTGTAGTGACAAGGTTTCTTGCATTGGCCTTCTCTAAATTTCCACATTGGCAGGAGCATCCTGAAAATGTGCTGCCTTTTCTTATTTAGAGGGTAGGATGGGTAAATAAATAGACACTATAGTGTGATGTATTGTACATTGATCAACTGAATTGGAAAGGTATGTGGATGAGCTGTGGCATCTAGTCAAATGAAGCTATCCTTTAGTCCAAGCTCATTGTGTGTTCCATTTGTAATTGTTGTAATCATACTTTTCTGCCACTGTCATTGTAGTTTTGTGTTTCCTTGCTATCTCAGAAGCCAAAATATATGGATTAGCTCTGGTCAGATGATCCAGTTACCATGTTGTCAAAAAATCTTTAACCAGGAGCATGTTCATCTAGATCACTTTGGCAATTATTTTTTATGTATCTCAGTGTGATATTTTGCAAATTGCAATATTCCATCATCTTTTACTTTTGTCTTATGAAGGAGCTGATTGTGCTTTTGTTTCTTATGCAGGGGGTCTTGAGGTTGAAAAACCAAGCCATGGCCAACGATGAACGACCTATTGATTCAACATGTACATGCATGGTAAGGCTCCATCTGACCTTCCTTGATGAATAATGTCAAAAACTATTACACCATGGAATTGACCAGATATTGTTCTTTGCAGGTCTGTAGAAATTATACACGAGCTTACTTACATTGTCTTGTCACAAAAGATGCAATGGGCTCCCAGCTACTGTCCTATCATAATTTGTCATATATGATGAGGGTAAAGACACTGCTTGTCTTGAAGCTGAGATATGTTTCTGATCATATATAAATATATCATTGCATGTGACAAGATTACAATGTTTATGTGCATGTACTTCTTTGACATCAGTTTCCAGCAACTAATATCTGGTAATGCTCCTCCTGCAGCTTAGTAAGGATCTTCACACATCATTAGTGGAGGGCCAATTTCCAGAGTATGTTGTAATTCTTTTTCCCAATAGAGTGTCATATATATTTACATAAAACAGCATTGTGATTTAATTGTCTTTTTTTTTTATACTCGCTTCTGCAGGTTTGTACAAGGTTTTTTACGTGCACAGGTCTGTTCTTTTTCCTACTTCCACTATGAAACATACTCCATCAACCCTCTTTTTTCCTTGACTTGCGGTTTTTAAATTCCTCATTAAACTTCTCTCAATCAAAAGGCAATGACAAAAAAATTATGAATCATGCGTAATATCTAGGATCTTGCATTAGGCAGTTTGGCATTAACTTGCTTCTTTTTTTGTTTTTTACAGTTTCCGAAAGGTGATGTCCCAGAGTGGGTATGCAATGCAATGGAGGTTGCGGGTGTCAACATCTCTACCTGCTGTGCTCCCATAACTTCATGACATGATTAGCCAAAAGTAAAATACAAGGCCCAACTGATGAGATTAGTTTCTTACACAGACTAGACATTCATTAATCTCCATTATTTCTCTCACACCAAGATTCTTTAGGCTGCAGCATCAGTTTTGTATAAGTAAGCTGCTTGAGTAGGAAAACAAAAGCACAACCAGGAAGTTGTGTCAATAGCACGCTTGGCATAGTTGCTAAGTCAAAATCAACATTATATTGTAACACCTTTGAGAAATTAATCTATGGTTTTGTTGGTTCCCAGATTCTGAGTTTGTGTTTCTTTTGGATCCAAGAGAAGGTGATATTTGATTTCAGTATTTTGCATATTGATAAAGAGAGAACCTTACCAGTCAGTTAAAATTACCTTCACCATGCTTCTTTCTCTAAGAACATCAATTCTTTTAGAGCAGCAAAGATAGATCATCCAAGGGAGAAATTTCTGTTGCACCTTTGCAAATGTCACAAGACATACATTATCGTAGTTATAATACAAATGTCATATATGCACACCTCTCGATCATTAAAAACTACATTTTTACGCACTCTTAGACCAATTGCTAGCTTTGACAAGGACTAATCTATATTTACAAAATAAGACAATACTGATTGATTAGACAGTCCGTCGTGACCAAAAGTCTGTGTAAGAACCCATATGACACCGCTGAACCAACCCAAGAATAGCATACAACATTGGGAATACAAAATAAAATTTTAAAGTTTTGCAAGGGCATATACATGATTCGAGCTATCGTATGAGATATTATGATATTGGTATACCAAAAATGTTCTACAAAGGATGATTACATCCCAAACGACGAATCCGTAGCATACTAATACCGGAAAACAATATGTCATGAATAACAATCAATGACAAAATGCTCTAACATATTGCCAAACATAATATGGCAAAAAAATAATAAGGAACACAAAACGCTATGTTATATCGAACTTGTTTGTTCGTTTACTTTCGATGAAATTACTGAGCTGACCATTGAATTCATATCCATATATGTGCCCCATCTTTTCTCTTTTGGTCTCCAAATATCTTCTGTTCTCTTTAGTAATTGGAGTTAGCAAGGGAACCCTCCCAGAGATGCTGAATCCATAGCCACTGAGCCCACCATACTTGGCAGGATTGTTTGTCATCAGTATCATTGTTCGAACACCTAGGTCTCGTAATATCTGTTAGGAATGAATTTTTGAAAAGCACTAGTCGAAAGCCATAGAACAAGAGATCAATAGATAGTAAGTCCGCATGGAAATCAATGTGAGAGCTCGACAATAGATCGTCGTCAACATAATCAGGTCTCAGGGAAACATCCATTTCAAATGTATATGTTTCTACCACAAAACTGCTATAGAGATTTACAGAACAACTAGAATGAATTAACACAAAACATTAGGTTTTAGTCATACAGCTAAAACTAACATCATTGTATAGGTAAAAGATAAGGAATGCCCAAGGGCACTGGATATTAGTAAGCAAATCAGGTGTCTGCAAAACTTCAAAAAAGCAAAAAGGGCAAAAGACATGGTATATAGTTGACACTAAAAGTTTAAAGGTACTCATAAATTCAAGCAACAAAGACATCTTTTTTAGTGTAAGAAAATATAAATGCAAGGAATCCACATGCTGGCCATGCTGTCACAAGACAGAAGCAGCACTCTTATGGTATGAGAGCATCCAACGGAGATGTGCTGGCTGGCACATTGCCCATGCAGATCAGCAGAACTCCTCCATGCTGATTAGCATCACCATATATGTGGCAAAGTGAAAAAATGAAAGCTTTTTTCATTGAACATAAAAATTCAATTTCAAATTTATAAATTAAAAATACTGATGAGAGTGAAATTGCTCGACATAGAGATATGAAACTATAACAATCAAGAGGTTGGATAGATTTCAAAAGTGTGGAACAAGTCCTTACGTGGTAACTTAGTAATCTAGAGGGCATAAAATGAAACTACTACATTTTCACGATAAAAAAGCTTAGCCTATTTTCTGTCTTACCAGTGCACCAATGCCATATTCCCGTGAATCTACAGGCAAATGTAACTCCTCATTAGCTTCCACAGTGTCACGCCCATCATCCTGCAAGTTGTATGCACGAAGCTTGTGACCAAGGCCAATGCCCCTTCCTTCGTGCCCACGAAGGTATACCAGCACACCTCTGCCAGCTTTTTCAATCATTGCCATGGCCAGTTCAAGCTGATTGCCACAGTCACATCTAGCTGATCCAAATATGTCACCAGTAAGGCACTCAGAATGCACCCTTACAAGGATATCTTGGCCATCTCCAATATCTCCCTGTTTCAATTGAAAATCTAGTGCTTACATGTCAATTAATATAGGAAATATTAGTAAGTTTGCACAAGCTGCTAAACATGAGCACTATAATGATAAGAGGATGACAGTTCAGTGTTATTTGGACTTAAAAGGTTCAGTTCCGAATGTATTCCATTCTGATGTTTCACAAAGCAGCAATAAGAACAAATATAACTGGTGCAGTGGTGCTAAGATTATATTATTAAGGATGCTTACTTTCACCATTGCTATATGCTCCATTCCATCAAGCAGAGATCGATAGCAATAGGCCTGAACAGAGCCCCACTTCAAGGGTAAACGTGCAACAGAAGCACGTTCGACCAACTTGTCTCTTTTCCTCCTATATCTGTCATATTATCCCATGGTCAGAACACTAAAATAGTAAAATTTCTCACAGGTTTTAATTAAAAGAAAAAAAGATGACAAACCGAAAAAGGGGTGTTGAAGCACCTACAATCATGGGACATAGATCATCAACAGTTAATATGAATCCAGCATGACAACGTATGTGTTAGGATCGAGTCGGCACTAAGAGGGGGGTGAATTGGTGCTTTCATTAAAATCACGTAGGTTTTGAAACTTCGTACGATGAAAAACCGTATTGGAAAGATGTTAACTTGAAAGTGTACGGAAGCATAGTGAATAAGTAAATAAAGCAGTTTGCAATGAAAGTAAAGAGCTTAAAGTAAATGTAAACTGAGTTTTATAGTGGTTCGGTCGCCGTGACCTATATCCACTCCCGATTCCTCTTCCGTCGAGGCCACCGACATCCATTAACGGTCTTCCTTCAATGGGCGAAGACCAACTACCTTTACAACTCCATTCTCCTTTTGATAGGCTCAGGAGAGAACCTTTACACCCCCACTTACTCCTTTCTTAAACAGAAATTAACACTTAGACTAGAGGAGGAGAACTCTCACAAGATTACAACAAAATTTTTCCTTATTTTTGTTTTCAGTTTTTGTGTTATCTGAGCAGGGATGAGAGGGGTATTTATAGGCCCCAAATGGATTCAAACTTGGAGCCTAAAAGTGTCTCATCCCCGATTTTCGAGGTATTGGCGGTACCACCGCTTGTGTTGGGCGATACTACCGTCTATAGCACTGACACTAGGCGGTACCACCACCCAGTCTGGCGGTACCACTGCTTGATACAGTTTGGGAGACTGTGTTTGAGTGGTACCACCGCCCAGACTAGCAATACCATCGCCTGATACTGGGCGGTACCATCGCCCAGTCTAGCGGTACTATCGCCTGACAGTCTTGGAGACTGTGTCTCGAAGACTGAGCCACTGGCGGTGCCATCGCCTGGACCGGCGATGCCATTTCCTGACCCAACTTTTGGGTCACTGAATGGACCTTTCTCTTGGCCCAAACAAGCCCCAATTCGGGCCCAGTTGGCCCCTAATTGAGTTGGCCTAATTACATTCTAAACCAACCTAATTGCAACTAAAACTACTTTGATCTAGATAAATTATTACAAGCAAGAATACTAAGTTGTCCGGCATGTCATTGGTTCATCCGGCGCTTCGTCCGACCCTTCGACGAATCGTCCTCTCCTTCGACGTATTGCCTAATCGGCATGTTGCCTTCTCGCAACATCCGATCTCCTTGGAGCAATGTCCGATCTTCTTGGCCCGATGCTCGAACTCATGGCACGAAACCTTCTGCCGACATGTCAACCGATCCTCCGGCCCGACGTCCAATCTTCTGACATATTCAACTCCGGCCTAACATCCGATTCCTCCTGCTTTAATCAATTTACATCTCATGATCTAAGCTAGTCCTGCATCACTCAAAACGCAGATTATATCACAAACTCTATCAATTGGTTTCATCATCAAAATCCGAGATTCAACAGTATGTCCAATTATTGTTCGTAATACTTCACTCGATATAAGTCAAAAAAGAGTTTTATTGACTAAAGTATACAATATTTTTTAGTTAGAAAGATGTAGGGTTCCAACATCAAATGAAATATATCTGTAGAAGTTAGGATCATTCTTGAGTAATCAAGAATGAGATTCCAACTTCTAATGTTAATCCATTTCACCTCCAACAATAAGGCAACCTCTTCTACGTATAGATAGTTTTAGATAAGTTTCTTTTACAGTGGATACCTGAAGTCCAAGTCTGGCTCATAATAATCTATCCTCTGGAGCATACGATGATTCCTTTGCTATATGAGGCATTAATTTACCTACTAAAGTATCAGTTGTTTCTACCCGAGATCCCAGCCTCACAATTCCATTGATGTGTGTCATGCCAAACAGCACTAGAACATGACACACATCAAAAGCAGCTGTTTACTCAGCAAATGACCTAGCATTTACTAAGATGGAACAGCAGAATATATATTATTTAGCGAGTAAACAGCAAGACAGGGCAAGAAGCATTTTAGTCTTCAATATAATCCATTAATATGCAATTAAAAAAAACAGCTGATGCTAGAGATATTATTTAACAGAAGAATTTCCAATAAATGCTCAAAGCTGTTTTCTGATACTTCTTATGGAAAGTATTCCTAACTAAAAATACTTTGAAATTTTAGATTAAAAATACATCAGCTAGAGACATGTAAAGATCATACATGTTTATGCTGCTCAATGGACAACTACTTTGGTAACCAGGGTTTGCTTCCATGCACATTAGGCCATGGTAGTTCATAATAGGCAGCATGGATCAGTAACATTTGCCTGCACGGTCTCTGTTCGTTACCAACATGGACCTAAGATGCAATGCATTAATCTTTATTGTTGCTATGTTCCAGCAAAGTTCAACGCCAATGGTGATAATGATGACATCTTGCAAGTGACAAAAAGATAGCATACCTAATCAAATCTGCAATTGAGATTATCTTTAAATTCTCTTTCTTTGCAAATTCACGTAGCTTTGGTAACCGAGCCATGGAACCATCTTCATCAACGATCTCACACAGAACTCCAACAGGGGGTAACTCAGCCAGCATAGCCAGATCAACTGATGCTTCTGTATGCCCAGCTCTTCTTAGGACACCACCCTCCCTGTATTTCAATGGAAAAATATGGCCAGGACGATTAAAGTCTTCAGGATTTGAATCAGCTGATGCAAGCATCTTAACCGTCTTTGCCCTATCTCTAGCAGAGACACCAGTGGTTGTACCTTCTTTAGCATCCTAAAAATAACAAGTTCCACCAGAACGTAAAATTGTAACAAACCGAAGCATGATAATGAATAATTGGAACTTATAACTCAAGAATCAATTATTATAAGCAAATCAAAAGTAGTTGTCTGCAGGCATTAGCATCTTTAAAGGTGAATATAACCTATTCACCAACCCCAGATTAAGAAACTTAAATCAGACACTTTTACCTACACAACCCTTGTTAATGGAGATAGGACAACCAATTACTTGACAGAGTAGAAAAATACACCTCGGAATCATTAAATAAAACTAGAAGACAACTAGACAGATGTATTGATTATGCAACCTGAGAGTAAAAAGAGTGAGAGAATAGATTAGTTGAAACTTCAAAAGCCATGAAATGTGTTTCGCAAGATGTAAAAGGAGAGGAAGATCTGACTCCTTAAATTGAATATAAAAGTCAGAGGCACTCTATAATCATTCCTGTCATCAATTCTAAAAGGATACTAACATTGAAGGTTATAATTATACAAAAGGAAGTCACTGTAGCAAGCTTAAGTGAATAATTAGTCTCTATGAGTACCTGCATTTCATCCTTATTAATGAAAAGCACCATCAACCATCAAATGAAAAAAATAACATACCACTGAGACAGTGAATGCAGTGCACAACTTCTCCTCATTTTCTTTATTTGAAACCATAAGAGGAAGCTCTAATCTCTCAAGGTCTTCTGTTTTCATGCTCACACATACAATTCCAGTCCCATGCTTGACTATAAAAGCCATGGCCTCTGGTGTTACCAAAGGTGCAGCCATTATAAGATCTCCTTCATTTTCTCTGTTTTCATCATCGACAACAATCACAAACTGCAAAAAGAAACAAACGTAAGCCATAAATCATAAGGAGAACAAATATCTGGAGCCAAATTGAAAGAAAACAATATATTTGATCAACAATATGATCATAAAGACAAACCTTGCCTTGACGGATGTCCTCGATGGCCTCTGAAATAGGGGAAAACCCTTCAGTAGGACAATCTAAATCAAGTTCACCATTGCCAATTGAAAATTCATCAACAGCTGGAGTCATATCAGAAGCAATTGTTCCATGGGCAACTGCATCTCCTCGAAGCATGGCATTAGCAGTTAAACAACCCTGTTCAATAATGGTACTTTGTCCTGGCAGCATGTGGCCCTCACTAGATCTTTGTACAGCTGCATTTACAGCAAAGCTTGCAGCTTTCCTGAAACCATTTGAAGTCCTTCGATTTACTGCAAATGCACTATAGTAAAACCCTCTAAACTCTTTGAAAGAGCTGGATCCTCTTGAAATACAATGCACCCTGTTTATGGTGAGGACAAGAAAATAATGAATCAGCAAACCACTGGGGACAATTTCTCACTGTTTTGCTTCACGAGTTCTATCAAAAAAGTTCTGAGTCCATGCATGTATTTAAAAAAAAAAAAGAATAACAAGATAAGAATTCAGATGACCCTTTGTTTTCCAGTACCAATGGGCTTAACTGATTTGGCACCTAGACTGTATATGCTACAAGCTACAAGCTACCTTATTTTTGCCATTTCCTCATGCCTGTTCCGCTGTTTGTTTGTATCAACGGAAATTGGCCTCAACAAGACAAGAGGTATGCCTTAAAACTTCACAATGCAAGAATATCTTGGATGACATAATAAATTAAGCTTCTAATAGGTCACAAAATACAGAAATCATTATACATAACTAAATATAGTCACCAAATTTCATACACAACCCTCCACAAGTTCAAAAGAGGATATTACGGGACCTTTTTTTTTTTTCTTTACATGGGATTTCTTGCACAAGATTCTTGAATTAAATGCAATAATAAACATAAAAAGAGAAAATGTGAGAGGGAGACGGGAGCAGATCTTACCGTGGACGAAGGAAGACGAGGGCAGAAGAAGAAGAAGCGACAGAAGCCATTCCCGAGCGTCACCTCGTTTGACCAGCGGCTCCCAAAAGCGTTTGTCCCGTTCCTCCTCCTGCAAAACCAAATCTAAACGTTCAGCTCCACAATCCGTTCAATATCTTTCAAACATCCATCAAACCTCAGAACCAAAATCCCCCAAAAAATCAAAGACCTAACCATCTTGAACGCTTCCAAATACATCAATCACAAGAATCCCTACCAAGTACACCTCGCCTCTCTGGCTCAATCGCAGAACCGGCGGCGAGGCGGTGGCGATCGAGAACCCACGCCACGTAAGAGAGGGCGGCAACTTTCACGGGGTTCGAAAATGGCAGAGTTCATAACGTATATATATGTAGTCCGTCCATATGGCCCACGCGTTCCCTCTACCTAATATATTATTACCTATCACAGCTCATAGAGGTTGCATTAGTGGGCCGCGCGAACCTTTCCTGGCTTAACAACACGGTGAGTTCGACCACGTTCGTGAGGGTGACCTTATCTGATGGTGGGCCCGAACCATAAGTACGATATCGCGGCAGCGTATATGATACTTCCGATGTCGTAGCAATCCACCACAGTTTGATTCGGATCATGATCTTTCGGATGATTTAACACTTGTTGCAGGATCGCCGGATCATGATCTGCACTAAAATAAAAGGTTCCATTTCCACGCGATAGGTTTTTTTATTTCTTAAATAAATTATTAAGTTTTCAAAATAATAATAATAATAACTGTCAAGCCATAAAGAATATGTAAAAAATAATTAAAAATTACATATGAGAAAGGCAAAAAAAAATATTTTTAAGTCAGAAATGCATTCTAGAAGTCTACTACAAGAATATCTGTTAATGATAGAATGAATTCATAAAAATCTTTTTTTTATTTTTTGAATTCATAAAAAAAAAATAACCAAAAGATAGAAATCTTCTGTGGGAAATTAAAATAAAAGAATAAAAAAATAAAGCTTAGTTATCAGTGCAGATTGCAGTGGCTGGTGAACAATCTGCCCACACCATAGTGTTCCTGAATCTGGTAAGGACTTAGAACAGATGACATCCCCATTCACGCCGAATCATCTCATCAGAAACGAGGATCCTGCCGAAAACAACAATATTATATTCATACAACTCTCTTATTCATGTCTTTGACAAGAATGAATGCTAATGACCCTTAATTTGGTTGTTGCCATGGTGATAATGAGTTACATGGTATTCCCTAGTTGGTGATTTTGAGATAGCATATGGGAAAATATTGGTCCAACACACTTGGTTGGTCACACTGGATGCACAATGTTGTCGATTTTAACTTGTTTTTTTCTTTTCTGTTTTTGACTCCTGATGCTTATTTTACTTTATATTCCTGCCTAGCAAGTCTCTGTACACTCTCTCATGCACTGTGCAGTGAATTGTCTGCTGCAAATTAAAGAAGAAAATCAAAGTAATAATGAAGAAAGTGGAGTTCTTCTTACTGCAAGAAGTTTTTGTGTGTGTCATGAAAAATTGGTGTGGACTGTGTTCTTAAGCCCGAGCACAGTTTAGTTGGGATTTCTAGGTACAGAAGTGCCAAAAGTTCCTAGGCTACAGAAGAAACTTATAGTTCGAGGAAAGTAGTATCTTTTCCAAGGAAATTGTGCGTGTAAGAAGACATAGCTAGATGGAACTTTGTCTTCCAGTCCAAAAGAGAGATAAGAAAGAAAATCCCAAATGTTGACGTCTTTTTTTTATCTTCCAGTCTATTACTCGGAACACCATTTGACATCCCCACCTTTCCTTTCTTTCCTCTCCGTTCTACTTTGCCTGGCTCTTCCTATTGTGCAGGAGTCCACTAGCTAGGTAGGGTGGTCCCATGGGGTCCATCAATAGGTGAGCAGAAAAGAGCCATGGCTTTGGACCTTGGGAGAAAGCTTTTGTACGTGGCTCCAAAGCTCGACTGTGAATGATTGCTTGTGGGTGGCCGGTACATGTGAACTTTGGTCCCATCGGTTGCCCACCTTGGAAACGTATGAACATGAAAGGAGTGTGCATTACTTTCCTCTCGATTCTTCTCTTTCATGAATACATTTCTTTCAGATTAGTTGTAGGATCTCCTGAATCGATGAATTCACGGTAGCCTTTAGATGAACTTCCATAATGATCATTGATCGATGAGACTTTTGTCGAGTTCGATGTCAAGCTTCAGTAATGGAAATAAACATTAGAAAGTAAGTGTTTTATACTATTATACTAAGAATCGAGTATATAAGATTTAAGTTTAAAGCTACCAAGAAAACAATCGATGATCCTTTGTCATAACTACAAGTGCTTATGCAAACACTCTTCATCTTCATGAACTCAGTCATATAGTTAGCCTTGTGACACTCGAGATTTAGTTCTAGATCAGACATGTGAGGTCAATCAAGTTTGTCTACAGGAGTATAATGGATCTATCATCATCGACAATGATGCAAATGGAAAGATAATTCAGATTTATCAAGATAATAGGTAAATTATCTGGTGTTGATGGATTCACTTTAAGGGCATGGGGAAATTGTGAACTGGTGTGGGTCTCCTACAATATAGGAACTGCTGCATGGTAGCTGCAGTGATAAACAGATTTAGATGCTGTAGAGAAAGAACATTTTGATGGACAAACACTGTGGATGGGTCGGGGATCAACTAGTAGATTCTAAACACGTCTCACTTGGCCAATGGAAAGCTTGAGAAGAATAGGTACTGTGTCAGTGTTCCCCGTATGAGACAGTCTGCTCCACTGGAAGTAGATCATGGAGATGCATGCGAGTGTCGGGGCACAGATGCAAACACCTTGAGATGCTGCACCTGTGGTTGCAGTTCTTGGGTTTGGATGACCACCATAAAATATTTAAATAAGTGGTATAATAATATAATTAAATGAAGCGCATGCTATGCATGAATTATAATATAACATCATGTGATATTATATGCTGGAAACTGAGCACAATGACTCATGCATAGTGTGGCCTTTAATTAGACTCCACCTATCTGATCTTGGAAGTCAACATGAATTTTTTAGTGGTCACCCTTGATACAGACACTTCACAAGATGATCCTGTCATCCAATTCCTCTCACTTCTACTTCTTCTGAAGTTGAAACCTGCAGTGCAACATGTGAATTATGTATGAGATAGAACATGTAGGAAAGCTTGCTCTAGTTGTTCAACTCTCTTCAACCCAATATTTGCAGAAAGAGACCCAGGAAATCTCAGTCACATGCTGTGATAAACTTCTTGGGCTTGGATAAAAGAAAATACATGAGCATTTAATTATAACTTGTATTGAGGGTTGAAGCAAGCTTCTGAAATGGCTGCAATGGTTCTCATCTGACAGCTGTGCATGTCATTAATTATTAATGTTCCTAATTAAACATCACTAAGGTAAGGAAACATAAAGATTTGATCTACTTGATCCTTCTCTAGATGTGACCAGGGCAAGTTTCTTATGTTAATTAAATGTGCATGGATCAATCCATGTCTTTTTTTTTTTTAATTTGAAGACATAACTTCTTAAACGTGGAGTTAGCTATTAATATTTTAAAATATTAAAGTATTATTTTTGAAAGATTTATTTTTTTTTTATTTTTTTTATTTTTTTAAATAAATAAATTAGATAAAAATTTAAAGATAAAGACCTTTTATTATTTTTGAAAGATTATTTTTTTTTTATTTTTTTTATTTTTTTAAATAAATAAATTAGATAAAAATTTAAAGATAAAGACCTTTTGGTTTAAATTATTATTCTACACCTAATGATATCTATATTTATAAATTTATCTAAATCTAAGTGTTTAGACTATAAGGCTCAAAGTGAAATAGTAGTTCAATAATATTTTTTTTAGAATTTTAAACTAATTTCTTTTTTTACTTTTGTTTTAGTTTCTTCCTTTCTTATTTAGTTTAATCTTGAGCTAGTAATACCTTGTTATTATTATTTGACAAAGGATTGTATTTATATGTGATCTTTCTCTTTTCTCATATGATATCAAAATTACACGAGTGATAATCTGTATTTCAATATCACCTTGATGAAGAAGATAATCTTTTTGGATTGGGGATTATAATAGTTGAGTTGATAGATTTAGTACTGAACTTTTTAATCAATCCAACTTTAATATTTGAAAGACTTGTTTAAAATCTTATCTCATAGGGGAAGATGTGTGGGATGTAGTTAATGACAATACAATAGATACTATAGATGGAGACATTACAAAGAGATAGAGGATATTAAATATAAAAACTGAATTTATATTAAAGAGATCTATTTCTCATAATCTCTTTAAACACTTATTAGAAATCAGGTTTAGAGATTTGAATAATTCTTGATGCATTGATCAATAAAAAGAATATAGCTCGGTTTGAATTTTTCTTTATGCATTGATCTAAGGTGATCTATCAATTTTTTAGTTATTTTTTAATATTAAAATTTTATATTTAGATATATCATTCTTAAATCTAGATATACTTAATGAAATATTATATTATTCATAGTCTTCAAAAAAATATCTTACAACTATTCAAGGATGAGTTCAATAACCACCCTTAACAAAGTTGAAATATGTTTTTACTTCTCAGAAATGCTTAGATCATCAAGGGAGGTTTTGTTTCAAATGAGAGATGGAGATAATCTTTTTATAAATAAAAAATATAATGATAAATATAATAAAAAAGAATGATATTAACAGTAGGCTAGAGTCTTCTTCGAATAATGATATAAATCAAAAGAAAATTAAAGGTTATAGATGTGACAAATTAGGTTATATCAAGAAAAATTATCATATTAAGATCAAAGAAGAAAATATAATAAATAAAAAAGATTATTCCAAGTTTACATATAAAAATTGGAATAAATATTTTATGACTAAAACTACTAAGGTCATGACATCTATCAATTTTAAGCATGTTAGTTGATTCAGGATGTGATCATCATCTCAATGGTGATAGTATTAAATTTATCAATTTTTGATAATATGAATGTAACAATATAATTATCATACTGATAATATACACTATTCACCAAGTGAAGAAGAAAGACATCATCATAATCTTAAATAAAGATAATAATCCTATTACATTGAAGAGTGTATATTATATTTCAAATATGAAGAAAAATCTTTACCGTTAATGCTAGAGATTATGTTCTTTTTAATCCTAATGAAGTTAAGTTTCTTTACGATATTAAAGAATTAAATATAGATATAGTATATACTAGTAAAATGGTTAAAGATTTATATATCTAATTAGCATCTAGCCCTTATGTTGATAGGATGAGTATAAATGATTACACATCAATCTAGTAGATTTGATCCTATAAATTTTTTAAAATTAAAAATCATGATATGAAAAAGTCTAATTAATAGACTTTTCAATCTTACTAACTTTTGGTAATAATAAAGATTGTGAAGGTTATCAATATGGTAAAGCATATAAACAACCTTTTAATAGATCACATTCAAGGTGTAAGTTTTTCTCGGAGCTTATTCATCATGCTCTAATGGACTATGCTCAAACTCTATCTTATTCATTGTTATATATATCTCTTTATTAATGATTTACAAGATTCACTTGGGTCTACTTTATGAATAAAAATTAAAAGTTTTTTTAAAACTTCAAAGGTTCAAGTTAATAGTTGAAAGTGTTCTTAAAAGAAAATTTTAAAAATTATATATTGATAATGGTAGGAATTTCACTTCCGATATATACTTTTATTTTTACGAAGAGCATGACATCAAAATGAACTCATAAATACAAATACACCATAACAAAATGATATGAAAAAAAAAAATTAAGATCTCGTGAAGACTTATAAATATTGGTTTTATGTAAAGAATTTACCCAAAGTCTTAAAGGTAGAAGATATGATATGTGCAATTTATGTTATTAATCAAACTTCTTTTAATCCAATCAATCTATAGTCTCTATATGAGTTTATGTTTGATAAAAAAATTTAAATATTAAATATTTTAGAGTATTTGGTTCTCTAGATATAAAGAGAAGCAAGGTTGATGTGAAGTTAAGAAATACATTTTTATTGGCTACAATGAAAAGAAAAAAATGTTAAAAATATATGGATCCATAAACACATAGGTATATGGTAACTTCAGATGTTGTGCCTGATAAAGTTTTTTTTATTATCTTTCAATCAAAACTATGGTTGAGTTTCTTTTGTTATCTAGTACTTTTATGAATTTTAACTCATCTTCTTTCTCATATGTATCTACTTCTATTATTTTTTTATCGAATAATAATCTTCGTAAAAAGAAATATTCAACATTGAGAAAATAAGAAAAAATAATTGTCAAACCAATACGTTATAGAGATGAAGATAATGTAAGCATGTATTGCTATTTTTTTCTGAACAAATTGATAATCTTAAACCTACTTTCTTAAAGACAAAAGTGTTAAGAAGTGGGAGAATACCATGGATGAAGAAATAAAAGCTTATCATAAAAATAAAATTTGAGATCTTGTGCCAAAGCCTACAAATATAAACCTAATTACTTGCAAATATGTCTATAAGATAAACATAAGTTAGATAAAAGTATAGCTCGTAAGACTTGCAAGGGATTTTCTAAAAAATATGAAAAAGATTTTGAGAAAACCTTTAATCCTATGACCAAGGTGATATCTACTATGATGGTAATTATTTTAGTAGCTAATCTTAAATGGAAGCTTTGATAACTTAATGTGAAGAAAACTAACTTATATGGTGAAATTGACAAGAACATTTATGTGAAATAACCACTGGGTACACTTCTATTTTCAAATTAAATTATATTTATAAGCTCAAAAAGATTCTCTATGGGTTAAAACAAGCTCTCAAAGCATGGTATGGAAAAATTAGTCAATGCTTATATTTTTTTATTATTCAAATTCTAACTTGTTTATTAAAAAGTAAAAAAGCATACATATTATTATTTTTTTATATATAGATGAAATGAACAACTTCAATTTGAAATGAAAGTCTTGGAGGAACTTAATATTTTTCTTGGTCTAAAGGTGATGAATACAAAAGAATATATATTTATCTCTTAAACAAGTTATGCAAAAAAAATTATTGAAATGTTTGAAATTAACAAAAGTAAGAATGTTTCTACTCCACTTGATGCCAATATAAAGTTAAGTTGTAATAATGGCAAGGTTCTTTCTAACCCTTAATTTTTTCGTGCTCTTATTGATAGTTTTATCTACTTAATAATTATACAATCAGATATTACATTATCAGTTAGTCTTATAAGTCATTTTATGTAATCTCCAAGAAAATCACATCTTGATGCAGTAAGAATAATTTTAAAATATATGAATTTATCATTAATTTAAGATTATTTTATAAGACTGATATACATCTTGAATTGTATGGTTATGCAGATGTGAGAGGTGATTTAAATAATTGTGGATCCAATTTTGACTATATGTTTTTATATGATATTATTTATATCTCATGATGTAATAAAAAATAATATTCAATCCTTTTTTTTACAACCAAAGTAAATTATAAGACTTTCTCACTGCTCAAGAATGTATATGATTAATACGTTTAATCGAGGATATTTATTATAAAATTAATAAACTAATTATTTTATAATATGATAATAAAAGTGTCTTAACATTAGCCACAAATCTAATTTGTTATATAATAATTAAGCATATCGAAATTAAACATCATCTTATCCAAACAAGTATTTCAATGAGTCATCAAGATTATGGAGATCAAGAGTAAAGATAATGTCATATATATTTTTACCAAATCTTTTTCAAAATAATTGTTTAAAGATCTTTAAGTAAATAGGGACTTATCTCTAAGAGTATACTTTAAGGGAATATTAAGATTAAAAATATTATCTTTTGAAAATTTTAATTTTTTATCTTTGGTGATAGTCGCTAGTTAGAGATAGTTATGGTAGACTGATTGTCCATCCGGAAAAACGAACTATAGATAGAGTTTGTAGGGCTATGAAAAAGAACTATAGATAAAGCTGGTGGGGGCAATAAATTGATAAGCTTTGGCGTATTATAGCGTTCTACAAACTACATTTGAAGAACCTGCCATCTCTACATAATTGGCTAGTCTCCGACCAGATAATCTACCTCATCAGCCATGGGTGGTCGTGGATGTACTATTCTTTTAAATAAGTTGATTAGATAAAATTTTAAAGATAAGAGTTTCTTAATTTAAATTATTATTCTATATCTATAAATAGATGACATGTATTTTCTAAGTATTCAGTTTAAGTCAAAAAGTAATTCAAGATCATGTAATTATTTCTTTTCGAAGTTCAATATAATTTTTTTTCTATTTGATTTGATATTAGATCAATAATATGCCACTAGAAATAATTGTACTTGCACATAATCTTTTTCTTTCCTCACATTAGTGTCCATAACAAATTTGACATCACAATGTTGTTATCCTTCAGAATATTAACATTATAAATAAATAATAAAATAATTTTCTTAATTAATCACAATTTCCACCGTCCAACCAAAACTGCTGACTGCTTCTTCTTCTTCTTCTTCGATACGCTGACGGCATCCGAATCTTCATGGGAATTAATGAATTGGCTACATTTCTAAGTCAGCTTGATTATTCTAATTTGAGTAGAGGAAATATTACGGTTCTTAAAATAGACAACCTTCGTAGGAACACTAATCGGTGGAACTTATGATATGTTATATCGCTGATTGGAGATTTGTTAAAAGTGTTTCTTTAACTCATAGCTCATATGGTTCTCGGCAATGTATAGTTGACAATGTCGACAACTCATCAGATGATATTGACGTATTAGACGGCACATTCTAACGAAGAAAGTGGACGGTAAAAGATTAACGCTACTCGATGTGTCTAGGAAACATGTGAAACTCAATTTGCTCGAGCAGCCATTGCCAGATGATGACTATGCTGGCCTCTGTTTTGGTGAATATTTATTGCTGACTGAAACATGTATTCTACTTGTGTGTTTTGACTCGTACACACTCTTCCATCTTTTGTGAAAGGAAAAAGGAGTTAAAGCTTATACAGTTTTATTCCTTTCTTTCTCACTTTTCCTTTCGAAGATCCAAAGTCATCGCAGGCGGATAGGATCAGAAAGGAAGTGTCACCACATCAGTGGCCAACAAAAGATAGGGCCAATGTGGCCATTACCATTTGTCTGCTCCCTGACACTCGAAAACCTTCGATGTTTGCATGTCTCAGTTCTAATGCAACATTACATTCACATGCATGCATTCCCATTTCACCTCCGTGAGGACTTGGGAGCCTGTGCACCGCTGGACGGTACAATAAGTCGATGGACAATGATTGAGTTGGAGTCTTTGGAGGTAGCCATGCATGCACCTCGCCCGGCCTCCTTATCTCTGTGCACGGCATGGGGGCCGAGCGAAGAAGATAAGAGGCGGCATGGGTGATGATAGGCGTGTTTCCCAATCAGGAGGAGGCACGAATCCAACACGATGGCCCACGTTAGGTGAGGGGCGGGACCCAGTGGCGTAAAGACCCAAGTCAATGCGTTGTGCTCTGCGAGTGCTGCTTCGACGACGGTGATGACGGGATTACCGCAGTGGCTTTGAGCCTTCCTCCTCGACACGCCCAAAGAAGAAACGCAAGAGACTTGGAATGCCATTATCATTCACAGCAAGTTCGTGCGGAAATGACGTTTTAAGATCATAAAGAGTACCATTTTGCGAAGATTGACAGTAGAGGCTTTCCATGACAAGCTGGTCAAGCGAAAAAGCTGACCCATGCCATGGTTTCTTGGATGCAGCAGGCAAGAGATGGGGGGAGAGAAAAAGAAAGGGAATATGCATTTGAGCCTCGTTTCGTTTCGCGGCTCATTTCATTTTTGTTTTCAGCTCTAGCGCAAGTCATCCGTCGGACCCCAGGTTGCTACTCTTCTATTTATGGTGGCAGGGAATCTATTGCTTTCTGTTCTGCCACCTTCCTCAGCTATCCCTGTCAACTTCATCTCCTCTCTCTTCCCTGCCACTCCTTCCTCTCCGGTTGATCTATGACAACTTCCATTAGTTCAGACCTCAGGGAGATGCATCTCCACTGATGGGCTCTGAAGGAGAGGATATGGGCCAGAAGGAGAAAGAAGAGGGGATATGGAAGAGACCCTTCTCCCCCTCCTCTACTCTTTGCCGGTTCTTCACACGGCTGCTCCCACCGCTGCTGCTGTGTGTAATCTTACCTCCCCGCTTCCCTTAGAACGCAAACGCAAAGTGAATAGTGTGAAGTGATTGTGTTTGCTTCTTGAGGACTAGAATTTCTTGTGAACCGTCAACCGGTGAGCGAGTATGAAGAGGTCGCTCGGTTACTCGGATCATCCGTCGATGCCCGCTGGTACTTGACATGTTTCTTCTGATCGCAATTCTTTGTTGTGGGACCTGGAAGCGTGCTTGCTTGTAGATGTAAGTTCATCTTGGTTTTCTTGTTTCTGATGTGGAATTGATCTAGGAGAAGAGCGGGGCATGTTCCAGTCGTTCATGGACGGGCTGGAGGACGACGACGGCGTGGAGCAGGAGGAGATGTGCAACGGCGGGGCGCGGGGGGCAAAGAAGCGCCGGCTGAGCGTAGAGCAGGTGAGAGCGCTGGAGAAGAACTTTGAGGTGGACAACAAATTGGAGCCGGAGCGGAAGGTGAGGCTGGCGCAGGAGCTCGGGCTCCAGCACCGGCAGGTCGCCGTCTGGTTCCAGAACCGCCGCGCCCGGTGGAAAACCAAGCAGCTGGAGCACGACTACGCCGCCCTCAAGGCCAGCTACGACGCGCTCCGCCTCGACGACGACGCCCTCCGCCGTGACAACGAGTCCTTGATTGCAGAGGTGAGCTGGCCGATCAAAGGATCTTTAAGCACTTACAAGCAAACTAACGATCGGTTGAATTCTCTGATGATGTTGATGGTGGCGCAGATCAAGGAGCTGAAGACCAAGTTGACCGCCTCCGACAAGGAGGAAGCGATGACCTCCAAGGCCGAGGAAAAGGCCGCTGCCCCGGAGGAGCCGCTGGCCAAGGACGGGTCTTCGGACAGCGACTCGAGCGCCGTCCTGCTGAACGACCAGGACAGCCCCCGAGGGCGGTCGTCGTCGGCGTCGGCCTCCAACATCCTGCCAGCGGCAGGCATCGGACATGGAAGCTCCTCGTCCTTCCCGGATTCTCCGCCACCTCTGCTGAACCTGGACTTGAGGACGATGAAAACAGTTGGAGGACTTAATCATCAGAACCATGTCATGAAGACGGAAGAGCTTCTTGGCGGGGACGAGCCATGCAGTAGTAGCTTCTTCTCTTACGACCAAACTCCATTCCCCAATTGGTACTACTGGACCTGAGGTGGCGACGACGGTGGCCGGGGATGATAATAAGATTGAAATGGTGGGAGTTCAATGGAAAAATGTTTGTATATAGAACATGTATGCAGGTTTCCTAATGTTCTACCGAAGAAAGAGAGAGGGAGGCGACGATTAGAACCCAAAAGAAGAGAAGAGTTTGATCTATTTCTATCTGAATAAAAATTAAGCGAGCAATCTTTTTACTTTCTAATCGAAATTTAACCATCTGGGAGTTAATCTATTGACATATTTGCTACTACGTGAAGAATATGTTAGATGTCACATTTTTACTTTGGGCTACATGATTAAATCATCTTGGAGCAGTATGATAAATACTGTAGATAAGTTTTAAGTTAAATCTCATTTATTTATGCAACTAAATGAGTTTATTTACTTTGGTCTCTCACTGAGTATCCATTACAAAATTCACAAAAAGATACTTTAATGATTTCTAAAATATACAATACTAAGAGAAAATCCTCATGGCCTGCAAATTGAATTGGTGTACATGAACTGCATAGAAAATGCTTACATATCAGGCTCAAAACAAGTCACTTCATTCATCTACAGCTCAAAAACAAGCAAACACATGTTCTCAAGGAACAAAATTAACAGGATTTCATGCTTTAAGCAGCTCCCTCTTCTGAGGGCCAGTCTTCGAAGAAAACTTGGCCTGACAAAATAAAGCTTCAGATGTAGAACTTGTTTGTGAAAATTCTGTAACTCCTCTCTGTAGGTAAGATTTATAGCATCGAACATGCATCCTCACAACCCCCAAGGAATCTCCTGCTCCAAGCCAAACACAACAACCCTTGTTTTAAATCTCCCAAGTTCTTCCTATGTTTTCACATACTTAACATCAGAATGCAAGTTTAGAATCGTCTTACTTTTCGGTGACAAAGCATTTTTATTTCTCAACATTTGTCCTGTGTCAGAAGTCAATTTCGAGTGGCCAGCCACAGAACAAGACATTGCTTTGGTGTACAGTACTCGGACCACACTAATTTAGGAGCTTTTCTCTTGATCTTCGAGGTCCTGGGTGACACAGTAAGGCTCATTTGCTGGGTCTGATTCCAACCAGAAGACATCACGAATTAAAGATCCAATTTTGATGATTTTACTTTGGTAATCTCATGTTCTAAAGTAATGTTTGTTTCGACTGACACTCTTATGGACCCATTGCACCAATCAGATTCTTATTTGATGTAAAAAAAGCCACAGATCCTTCCTTGGTAACTGCAGTTATATCCCACTTGTTTGGCAGATATTAAATACTACTCACTGATTGCTTTTTCGGCTGAAATCAAGATTCCTTTCAGCTGTCAATTCAACCCGTCTTCTGATGCACGATACAGAGAGAAGGATCCCTCGTCCCAATCTCCTCTTCTAGCTAAAAGAACCAACACCACAAGTCCACCATTCATAGATATTGGGAACAGAAGTTCTATTAGTGAACCAACATCTTTGTAGAATCGTAAGATTTATGCAAATCCAACTCGATTGAAACCCGCCCTGCAATAATTCCTCGGTAAGTTCTGTGCCATGGAAACATGGTCCTTTAAGAGAAAAGAAAAGTCAGCAACAGGCAGCGAGAATAGGGAGAGAGAAAGCGATGGCTTTCGTGGAAGAGAACCACCAACACCCCACCCCGATATGCTGCAATATATTAGTCTTGCGCCACGCAACCAACGCCAAGAGAGCAACGACAACGACGGCCGGGCTCACCGACGCCCCTACGAGCAGCTCGTCTGAGAGAGAAGAGCTTTCTGGTCCGCGGTAGGTGGACTGTATCAGGTCCTGGCCGGGCCCTCCCCTCGCAAAGGACGCGTCGTTGGCTTTCGCCGCTTACCTTGTCCGACTCCAAACATCGCCCATGGACACGAGACCGTCACCCGTCGTACCAAGGGGAGAGAGAACAAAGCAGGGTGGGATCCCCTTGGCATATTAACAAGCGGGGAAAAGCTGGCGGAAAGCAACGGGACACGCACGGCGAGGACGGGACAGGAGAGCCATCGTACGTAGCACAGCTCCTCGTCTCCGCCAAGCGCCTCCCTCCCCGGGCCACGTCTCTGTTGCCTTCTTCTGCTTCTTCTTGTGCATGCCTGCTTGCTTTGATGAAATCATGGTGTCTCAGGGAACGCACTGTGGTTTTGCCTATTGCATCCAAGAGCAAGATTGAGCATGTGGATTGCAGCTTATGTAATAATGCATGGCTTTTGGCATCATTCCAGTGTACCTCAAAGCTATCAAATTCGTCTTCTAATTGCTTTAGAAAAGGTACAAACATATAATGACAGGAGAAATGGATACTCCCTGCAGCCGAAACATGATACTGATTCCCAGTTAGCTATGAGGAGCTTCCCGTTCTTGTCAAAATGGAGTCCCTGACAGGGTCCCAGCAGAGTCAATCATTCATCTTGATCAAACAACAATTGACCTGATTTCAATCCCCTTTGATGCCTGTAATATTTGCTTGCCATCCATAGATCGTTAAGACAGACAAGATCTATGGATGTGATTAGACATGCACCTTCTCCACGAATTTACCAAACCAAAAACTTTCTGAACTTAATTCTGTAGAAAAAACATCATCTGACCATGAAGTAGCAAACACACTGAAGAATCTACTCTATTAATCTCAAGGAGTTGAACTTGCGCCAGATTTTTGTAAATCAACAGTGAAGTGTTCCAAAAATACTTTAGATTTTAGTGCTAACAATTCTTTTCTAATGTTTTCCTATAAATAATCAATGAAATGATGCAAGTCATGAAACAGGTGATGTGAAGTGCGTCCATTATTCATCTTATATAAAATGAGAAACTTGATGGGTCTGCTAAAGATTTTCAAATTGGATTGCTACAGTTTTCATAATTGCAATTTGCTTGCTGCAGGGAGTCAGGTCAAAAACTGCACCGGTAATCATGAGATTGCAATGGTGAAATGGGGTCTAACCATTCAAATTTGTTATCAGAAGAAGCCTTGAGTGTAGAGAGTTTGAAATTTATCATAGATAAAACAACTACAGCTTGCTTGAGAATAGACTAAAAAACAGTTTTCAAAGTACCATACTAAGGAACTAATTTTATATTGAATATATAAAGGAACTAAGACCCTCTCCAGACTTGCATTCAGTGGGAATCTTTCTCTTTATTTCGATAAAAAAAAGAGTCCGATTAAAGATATTGTCGATCCAGACGGAGGAAGAAAAAAATCAAACAAATAATAGAAGAATTAAAATGGCTTTATTTATCATTTTGAGATTCAATTGACAATCACGTGAATAAACTTTTATCGATCGATGTTAGTACGGGTGATGTTTGCTCGCATCATGATGTTTACTGTCTTGATTCCGCAATTCTTTATCCTGAATGCGATGATCGAACAGAGTTAGATAGATTCTAAGAGGCAATGCATTGGGCTAATTCTTCACCTGGGCTCTTCTACCCAACAATAACAAGGTGAGGGAAGAAAGAAAAGATACCATGAAGAAGCAATCGTTACTCTCCATCACACTCATACACGCCTTGTTGGTTGCCACCACCATCGTTGTGGCCACCGCAACACCACTGACATCGTCGTTGACATCTCTGTGTCCCCTTTAGTATCATTGAAGTTATGAACCCACGAAAGTTCTTCTTTTCATTGAATTCAGGTGGAGAGGAGAAAAAATAAATGTTAATATAGTCTGAATGGTTGAACTGCTGTAACATCTTTCATCACTTCCCTTTGACCTGCAAAAAGGTTAAAGAGACATGAAGGTCTCAAAGTGCCACCATGACCCCCATCTCCTTTAGGTTGGCCATGTCTGCTTTTGGCTTCGTTTGTGGGAGAGACCTTCTCCGACCCCAGTGCCTTCCACTAACTCCACTGACCCACCAATCCTTTTTCCAAGCCAAACCATGGCGTCGCGTCATTCTGGGCTGTAACAAGCACAGCAATCACACACCCACTCGATCATGATCAAGCCTGGAGAGAGACACCGTGATGATGGCGTTTGTGTTGGTCCGCTGGAACCATCTAAGAAGCCACCCGAGAATTTGTTGGACGGGATGCCACGAAGACGTGGCTTTTGGCGTATGGTTTTTGGCTGTCTTCGTCGTCGTCGGCCACGTAGCAGAAAAGTCAAGCCAACCGAAGAACAGGGGCAGGTGTGAAAGCTGTCAGGTGTTCTATTCCCTTCATCACTGCCGTCGGATCCTCATCATATGGCAGACCCTCCATCACTTTATCTATTTTGTTTTGAGGGATTAATTCACACAAACACACGTATACCCCTCTGAAAACATTATGATTAATATTTATATCCTTCGAATTTTATCATAATGTCAAAATATTATTCTATATTTTTTAAAACAATTCAAATTAGCTCATATTAGTCACGGTTATAAGTGATCGATGTGAGTCTTTGGATGAATGTTAAAGTAAGTATTTCTACATTAAAAAGCTTTAACATTCGAGTTGACTGCCTGGGAATACATATCCATCCTGATGTCAGCTGACCAACGGTTTGAATGTTTGCCCCGTGTCTGTTGACCTTTGGCAGCTGCTTCGACCAGTGGCATTAAGGGGCACGAGTCAAGCTCGTTCCAACGCGGCTTTTACTTTTGGACCGGCCAAAATGATCATGCTGAATCATCATAAGGTTTGTGATGTGAGATTGACTTATAGCAGCGTTTCTTGACTAAGCAAGAAGACCTACTTTGGTCCGTGTCGGAAGCATCAAGGGAATAAGTCTCGAGTAGTTGGGCGTTGTGGTCAACAACACGAGTCCATCGACATTGACCTTGATGTCGAGGTTGACCCAACGAGATGTAACAGATACTCTCCAGCCACCGATTTATTGATGATTGATATCAAAGTTCGCGTGGTTGCTTGAGACGCTTGATCTGGAAAAGGTTCCGTCGACGATGCATATAAGGATGGGGCGTTGCTTTGAGATTGACATCCACATTGATGAGACAGATAGACCAAATTGAGGCAAGTGCATGGTTGATAGGAACGGTTAAATGGACGTGATCTCTGCTGTGTGTCCCGATTTTAACTCATTATTGGAAAATGTGGCACACATATCTAATATATTTGGTACATGCTGTGTGCTAGTTCCGGATGACATGTCAATTATTGGGTCCTACGTTGCGCCATCGGACTCGGTTACGGGTCCCGACAGATCCGACCCGATAACTGCGCGGCCACGTCTCTCCCTGGGCTCCTCTGCCCGACGCTACGTGGCTCCCTCAGCGACATCAGAAGAAACTAAGCACGGCAAGCTCCACGTGGAAAGGTGTACGGGTGTTTCTCACCCGCCGAGGCCGATGTGTCTCACATGAACTCCTCGGGCCCCACGGGGGGAACAAAAAGAGAGCAGGCATGAGACAGCGACCAAAGTCAAAGGAAAAACCAAATAAAATAAAATAATAGATAAAATAAAGACAAGGGAGAATCCATATCATCACAGACTCCAACGAAGGTGTCATCAACGCTGCAAGCGCTTCATCCCACCGCCCACGTGCCTTGCCACCTTACAACCCATCGCCATTCTCCACCTACTATTTTTTTTTTTAACCTAAAGAAAATTTCAGCAATATTTTAAATATTTTATGTTAGAGGATTTCTCAAAAAATTTTAACTCTCAGGGAGATGTGGACGGTGATCCCGACGTTGTTGTCCTTCCTGCCTCGCTCATGGCGAGGAGAACCCGAGCGACCGAGCCAATGCCGACGACGGCCCTGTCCACGCTGTAGAATCTGACTTTTCCTCCACATAAACATTACGACGAGTTCTTACGTGGCTCAAAATTGACTCGATATTTTTAACCTCTCGGATAATTATAATCTACTCGATTTATAATATATTGTAAATTACGAAACACTTTACATATTATATATATATATATATATCATTTAAAAAATTATCATGTTTTTTATATGATAATTCATGAACTTTCTTCCCTGAATTGGTCTGAAAACGGGGGAAGATGGGTCCCACGTGGAAGATTTGATCAGACAGGATCGATAAGTTCCATAACTAAAATTGGAAGAGGAAAGATAAAAACTTTTGATTTGAATTTTTTTTCCATCATTGTTTATAGGTCAACAGACAAATCCATCGTAAACTTCGTTACAATTGTTTGTGTCATTTGTGCGATTGAAGTCTCAATTATATGAGGTGGATTATATAAATCTCTTCATCATAATAAGCGATGATGTGACATTTTCTCGGGCAATCATCACCGCGAATTGTGACATTCATCAGACTTTATGTATTCCGACTGATCACAACCATCATCGATTTATAACATCGTAAGCTCTAATTGAATCTTCAAAATATACGCTTTTCTATTTTTGTTTATTAATATATCGATTCATAAATGATTTCCCCCTCAATAACATTAAAAGTAGGTTACAATATTATGCACTTAATCAAGAGCGGAACTCTAATGATTGCATTTGTATGGTAATTATCACTTATTCCATGAGCTGAATCCTATGATTTCAATTTTGGAATAGTTTTGGGATCCATTGCTTCGATGCGAGCATCCATTAAAATATTAACACGAAGTTGCTCTTTCTGAGGAGTAGGTACTCTAATCCGCCATTAAAGTAAAGGAAGCACGAAAAGCTTCCGATCGAATAAAGAACATTACTTTTCCCACCAATCTCTTCGTACCCGCGTGGTTACCGGCTTCGGAATTGGAAGGGTCCCACGGTTTTATCCACACTCCAACGAAGTAGGTACAAGAGACTGGCGAGATAAACAGGTGAGAAATTTTTTTGGGGGTTCAGCGGAAGACTCGCAACTCTATTCAACGAACACAAAATAAAGAGGCTTACGAAAGCAATGCTACTCTAAAGGCAAGTGGAGGAAGCAGTGGTCCCCAAAAGCAAGGTCCCACATGAAAGTATTCATCTTTCCTTGAAGTGAACCGCGGGGCACCGTAACCAGATTTCTTTTCCGTCGTCTCCCGTCTTTTTATGACACCTCTCTTTTATAACGCCTCTAAAAAAGACTGCACGAGAACGCCTTCTCCTCCTTCTACGACTACTATTGCTTCGCCGCGCCCGAGCCACCGCCATGGCTGAGGAGGACGACAGAGGCGCCGTGGCCTCGGATGATCTCGCCCGGTTCCGGTCGCTGGTGCATGCCGCGGACCGGAAGTTCGCCCGCGTCCGCGACCTGCCTCCCTGGGCCCGCGGGCCTCTACACCTCCTCCACTGCCGCAAGGCCTTCAAGGCCTATACCCGGCTCTGGCAGTTCCAGCAGCAGCGCCGTCGCGAGTTGCTCGCCGGTGGCCTCCGTCGCTGGGAGATCGGCGACATCGCCTCCCGGATTGGGCAGCTCTACTACGGCCAGTATCAGCGGACCAGCGAGGTCCGCTTCCTCCTAGAGGCCTACGTCTTCTACGAGGCGATCGTGAGCAGAGGGTACTTCGAGGCGGCGAGGGCGGCTTCGGCGCCCGATCTCAAGCTAAGGTACAAGGAGCTGAGGTTCTACGTGCGGTTCCTTATCGTGGCGTTGCTGTTGAATCGGACTGATGAGGTCAGGCAGCTCGCCGACCGGTTTAGGGCTCTGGTGGAGGAGTCAAAGGCCGCCTTCCCGGTATTTAAAAGATTGGTTCTTGTGATGTTCCTTATGTTTTCTATATAGTATCTCTTTTGAATTTTGCTTCCAATTTTGTAGTTTATAGATGCACAAAAACCTTCTTTTCCTTTTTTTGATAGACCAGTAATAAAAGGTTTAGCATTTAGACAGTCTTTACTGTTTCTAGAGAAACAGCCAATTACTTACGCTGAATTTTTCATTTAATCCAAGACATCAGCTCATAATTCCGTGCCTCTGTCTCCTCTCTCTCTCTCTCTCTCTGATAATTGCCTCTTCGTGGTGCTTTTCCAAATAGTGTTTGATTTTGTTTTCGAGATGGAAAAGTTCTTATTCATGCATTTTTCAATTAACTCTTGAAGTATCTTCGTTCTCGTCAGGTGGTTCGTCATATTTCGAGGCAGGGAGAAATAGTTCCAGCCTAGTATTCCATTCCCTTCATTACCTCTCTGTTCTGAAATTTGAAACCAAAAGCCTTGATATAGGTCAACCTGACGAGCACATGGCCATTTGGTTGCCGACTCGGCTGAATGTTTATGGATAAATCATCCATGATTCTTACAGTGCATGCTTAAGCTTTACATGCTAGGGAAATGGTCTGGCGACAAACTTGATGCCAATGAATTTGACAAACTCATTTTCTTAAAGAAGTCACATGTTCCTGGTGCCAAACTCCTTTAAAGTTCTCTTTCTTCCAAATGGTAGATTTTTGACAGCTTTATTTTCTTTGAAGTTTATTTAATAAGAGAAATTGTACCTATGTCATTTATGCATTTATAATATTTTAAACTTTTTTATGTACCAAAAATGTACCTTCTGTTGAATATTTAAGCTATATACATAATATTAGCTATATCAATGAGATTTGAGTCATTCTTTTTGTTTATTAAATGATATAATTCACTTTCCTTTTATGTGTTTTTCTCATATTTGTGTCCTTTTTACTTCCCAGGCAACAAACTTTAAAGAATGGAAGCAAGTGGCACAAGAAATATCCAGGTTTCTGAAAGCTGATGCATCTTCAAAAATTTCCAGGCCTTTGAGATACAATGTCATGTTTGATGCCCATCCATCTTCCGTGCCGCATATTGCAAGATTTCATGCAAATAGAGTGTTGAGACTGCAAGACGTTTTGCTGACAAGCTATTGCCGAAATGAGGTTTGTTGGTGTTTATGATTCAGCAGAGTGAACAAGTGTTCGCTCGTCAATTACTTACCTACTTGGATCATTAGATGCTTACATCTTACATTAGAGGAAAGTGCAAACTATTTTTGGATCTAATTATAGAGCATTGATACTTACAAAGTGTAAAATTCCTTGTCCATGCTTTCAGATTAAGCTTGCAGAACTTACTCTGGACACTTTCAGAATGCTACAATGTTTGGAATGGGAACCCAGTGGATCCTCCTATCAACTTCCTAAAAAAGAATCATGTGAAAATGGTGCTTTTAGCGATCAGAGTGGAACATCTGGATTGATTGATATAAATCTTGCTGCTGATCTGATGGATCCAGATTTGCCTCCAAACCCACGGAAAGCAGTTATTTATCACCCTTCCGTCTCACATTTGCTTGCGGTGAGTATTAAGGGTGCTACCAGTTTTATTTTTTTTTTCCATTCCATCTTTAATGCATTCATTTTTATATCAGAACAATTGCTTCGGGAAGCCAGTTGTTCTATTTTCAGGTTAAGGCTATTGCAAATGTCATAATCTCTGGTTATTACTGTTTGTATGACCTAAAACAATCGCTTCAGATTGCTTGGTGTTTCATTTTATGGGTATTCATGTTACAATAATATTGGATTGAATCTAGACCTTAAAAGAAGCCAATGAATGGGATTGCTACTCAATCTATCACTAGTGGATCTGAAACCAGAGCTAAAAAGCATTGCTGGATCTTGCATACTGATTAGAACTCAATAATAACAATGTAGTTCATTTCTAAAACTAAGGTCTGGATCTGGTGCTCTGTTTGCAGGATATTTAGGAAAGATCAGTAACTATTTTATATTGTTGCATGTGCAACCATTCTATTAAAACTTTGTGTGCATTTACAATTGCAAAGGACTGGTTCCTCTAGTACCCAATGCGTGATACAGGGACCTTTCCAGTTAAATTCTCTAAAGAAAGCCAATTATCCTTGTGCGTCTTACAATAGTTGAACAACTAGAGTGTCAATTAAATCAGAACACGAATATGATTTATATGCATGGATGGATATTCTATATGAAGACAGGGAGAAGAATGGAGGGGGTTAAATTAGTAGTCTGACTGTTATCGTCAGCTCACTAATTTGTTGAGTTTTAAAATATAATAAGTTAATAACATCCTTGGTGTGTATCTGCTAGGTATATGTGTACATCATGCTGTACTTCCATATTCTGACCAATTTTTTGGTGGCTTATATGATTTATTTGCAGGTAACTGCTACAATATGTGAAGAATTGTCTTCAGACAGCATTTTGCTAGTCTATATATCAGCTTCAGGTCTCCTTTGTGCTGCTGGTATTATATTAACTATATGTCATGTGCTTAGACCATTCCATCTTATCTCAAGTGAAATATATGCAGGAAAGACAGACTGTAGTGTTGCTTCTCAAAAAGATTTTCATGGAAAGTCGTCAAATTCCTCAAAAGCAAATCATGCTTCTCGGAAAAAGGACAGCTCACTGTCTCAACCTGACGCTGATGATACACTAAATTCAAATACAAATTTAAGGAGTTATGTATGCCTAGGTTCTCAAGGAACTGGAGGTGTTTTCTGTTGTACATCAGATTAATTTTTAGTCACTATTATTGGAACTTTGCATTAGAAGTTCCTCTTTCTTGTGTCGGGGTATGCTTTTAACTGTGTTTTCTAATATCAGGTTCAAACAACCTCTATCCTGAAGATTTGGTTCCATTTACAAGAAAGCCACTTTTCCTTATTATTGACAGCGAAAATAGCCAAGCATTCAAGGCAGGTTTGTTATAACTTGTTCTGGACTTTCTAATCATTAATGCATCATAATGAACACAAGCAGAAATAAGATTTTTTGTTTTACTTTGTGATTCCTTGGAATTTAAGTGAGAGCAAACCTTAATGCCATAATATCCAGATTGCTGGGTATCAAGGTTCAATTCACGAAAACAGCATCCTTGCTTGCAAGTTTAGGGCTATGTACATTGACCATTTCAAAATCCTGCATTAGCGGGAGTCTTGTGTATAGGGTCACTCATCTTTTTAGACACAAGCCTAGTCCTACTAATTTGGTAAAGAATGTATTTTTTAGTAGGTCATCATTCATTCATGTTATTCCTGGCTCATCTCTTGTTTATGCTTGTTATCAAATTTGTAGACTATACATGGTGCAGAAAGAGGAGAAACATCTGCATTGCTTCTTTCACATGAGAAACTGTTATCAGTATCTGATACTGGTCTGACATCTAGTGGAAGCCAGTTTACTTATTTCCTAACTGCCCCATTACAGGCCTTTTACCAGTTAGTAGGCCTTTCTTCTGATGTGGAAGAAGTAAGTTGCCTTGACACTTTTTGGTGTACATCATTTGAAGCTTGTCTGATGTATTTATATGTATTTTCAGGATGCATACAGCAATGCTGAGAGCCTGCTTTCTTCTGCTTTAGCTGAATGGGAAGTTGCACTCTGTACATCTTATTCTCTTGATCAGGTTTGGGCTCAAGTCTTAAGTGATCCATTTCTACGACGACTGATTCTAAGGTAATTGTTTTTAATATATTTTTGTCAAATTTTTAACAGCTTTTTCATTGTTCATGATATAAAGAACCTCTTACTAGCAACATTTGAATAATTAACAATCTTTTGCCACCAAATAAAGCAATAATTGAGGTAGCAAAATGTGTCTTTCTGATTTAGTGGGGCTGTTAAATGTGATGTAAAATATTCTTGTTAACTTGAGTAAAACTTAAACGTCTGGTATAGTGGAGTTATATGTGATATAATGGAATCTTCCTTCTTGTTAAATTGTTAACCAGCTACTCCTGAGCTGTGATGGCAACGTAGAAAGATAGGACATGAAATTATAATTAACAATGACATAACATTATTAGATAACATAACGCTATCAGATATTACTGTCATCAATTTGCTGCTGCATGATTTTTCTTGATGGGTGTGTTGCAGAACTTCTATCCATACTTTTGTTCATATGGTCGTTTAATATATGGAGCACTAAAGTTGTAGAAGACAACCTTCTTTTTGTCATTTGACCAATGGCTTTAAAGTTTGAAACATGCACAACTGGAGGGGATTGGTAGTTGCATGGCACAGAGTACAATTTGTGAGGATTCAGCCATATCACAGTTGATCACTTGCATCATAAAATTTAGAAAATTGTAATGATCCTGGCTTGAAAGAAATGGACAAGGAGATTTATTAAAATGCATCATAATAGAATACTATTGCTATTGTGCATAGAAATAGTGATATTTGTTATAATTTTTTGTATTGCTATTGCTCCTCTGGATTTGATTATTAGCGGAGATTTTATCTTGGTCTCTTTTCATTTTCTGATCAGGTTTATATTCTGCCGAGCTGTGATTTCTCTCTTTTGTTCTTCTGGGGACAGTGCTGGCCATCTACCTGAATGCCTTCCTAACCTTCCTGAGTCCCTCTCTCCGGAGTCTGCTGTAACACAGATCTATATCCATCACCTCGCAGAAAGATTAGGTGTCTCGAACCATTTCCAATTTCTAGATTCCATCAGGGATTCTCTCCAGAGCAGATAACTAGAAGAATAATGTATAATTATCTGTAGATAAAACCATAGTAGACAGCACCCAACCATTTGTTGATTATTTTGTGTTGATACGCGGGATCACAAACTCCTATGTGGACTACAGATTTGAGTGGATCAACCAGAAAATTTCTGGAAATGTATGAGGCTGCAGGTCATTTTAGATACCTTTAGAGAGGTTGTAAGATAGTTTGGCATGTGTCAGCTTCTTGGCAGTGTAACATCCCACTTGTTATTGTCTTATAACATTGCATACGGTCGAGAGTTCTTTGTATTGTATAACTAGTGATCCATGAAGAGTTGATTTTTCATCTTCTAAAGTGATTCATTTGTGATCACCTAATATAATGATCTGTACATGGTTCGACAATTGTTCCTGAATTGCTGATACTGTAGTATTTGTTGTCCAAATCAATTTGCTCTTTGAACTTGTTCTTTCTGATTGCCACTTATCCCAAGAACTGGTATGGATCTCCTCTCATATTATGCAAATAATTATAGTTGTGAATTGTTCTTGACCGTGTCACTAACTGCATCAAAATTTGGTGAAGATAGTTTTGGGCTGCACATCGACTGTCGAACTGCTCATTTCTGCTGCTCGATGTATCAATTGCAAACGTAAGTTTCTAGAGCATGAGTACTGGCAGTGCTGTTGTTACTTTTATGGGACAATGCCACAAGGACATAATAAGTTTACATTATTGGAGACCTGCAGATGATGAATTCTGCTTGTGAAAGCTTTTTCCTCTCAGCATATCTCCAATTCTCCGAGTAATTCTCTTTTGCTTCTTCTTTTCACAGCATCAATGTGATCAGGTTCAAAGTCACCTAAACAAGCTGCATCTATGTGATCAGAACCATCAGAATTTAACTGTCTCCTCATCGCCTGCAACAATGGAGGAAGCAGCCCTTATCTCAGACATGTTACTAAGCGATGCAGATATGCGATGAACCCCCGGTGAGTGTCCCTTTTAACTTTCCTGGTTCTCCTATTGAATGCCTTCGCCCACTCCAACGTTCCAAAGAAAACTTTGTTACCACTTCACCGGCTTTACTGACGATACTATCTGAGATCGATTCATTCTCAACTTTGCTCGAGTCCAGTGTTGATGTTGCGGCAAGCAAGCACTTCGACACCCTCACACTGCCAGTGGCCGCAGCTTCGCTGACTTTGAGGCCTTCATGGTCTTGCTTTAATCTCTGCAAGTAATTTTCCTAATCAGAGAACAGATCCTTTAGCTGAGCGGTCTCTTTCCTGGCAATCTCCAGGATTCTTTGACAATGCTTGCTTCGTTCATGGCTTGTTTTAGCGTGTCCCTTAGCATTCTCTTCCGTGGCTGCTCTTTGTGATTCCAACAACTTATCGTTCTCTGTTTTTGTATTGGTAATCTCCTCTTCATGTATCTTAATACTATCCACGAAGCGGTTCTCTTTCTCATTCCAGCCAGAAACAGATTCCTAGAGCTGAAACTCCCATACTTTCAAATTCTTTTGATGTTGGTTATGTAGTGTCTGAGTCTCATAGAATCACAAGTTTTCAACTTTTAAGATTAATATATATATATGATTTCAAAAATAATATTTATTGTACCAATATTGGTTGAACATACATAAACATTAATTTTTACTTTAGACATATTTTACAGTAAAGAAATACGATTCTTCGGTGTAAAAAGTTTTAAGTATTCTAGCGAATTTGAGTATAAGGTTATGGTAATAAACATACAATGTTTAAATGAGTTTAACTGTGATTAAAAATAAAAAAAATTAAATTTTAAACATCATATATATGGAGGATAATAAATTACTCAAATATGGATAAAGTAATAAAAAAAATTAAATAAGAGTGTTATACTAAAGATATTGAGATCAATAAGTAAGTTTATCAAGCCAAATTAGGTTCAAATTGGGTTATTATAACATTAGAATTATGTTAAGGAAGAAAAAAAAAAACTTGAGGAGATCGAATGGGATTAAACGTATGACCTTTTAGCTACCTCTTAAGGGACTCACCAAAATCAGCTCTTATTTACTTTAACCTTATCTTTTTTATGAGTAAACAAATTTCTTAATTTTTATCTCGTATCTCAACCCTTTCTACGTTCAAGACTAAGGATCTTGGTTCTAACGAAAATTGAGGTAACAAAAACTTAATTTTTTCTTTGCTTTACCTAGGATTTTAGTTTTATAAATTATAGACTAATGTTTTCATTTACTCTTAAGTAACTTAAACTTCAAACTAATTTTTAATTTTTTGAATTTATTTTATATGAATCTCTTATGGTTCTAAAACTTTTGGTATGATTTTAATTTGAGTATCTCAATCAGGTACTCAAAATCTCTTATTTTCTAAGAAATAGTTCTATTAAAACTAAATTGACTCTCTTAAGAATATAAATTAGCTTATGTTCTTTTGATATGTTTTAAAATGTTTCCTTTTAATTATATAAAACTTAGACTTAAGTGAATACTACATTTGTGCATCAAGATATGAGGTTGATAATAGAATAGGCTTAACCTAGTTTTAGTATAATAGAATAGGTGTTGATAGTTAATTTGGGATGATAGTTTAGCCTCAAAATAATTTTATTTTAAATTAAAATTTAGTGTGTATTTAGTTTTATATGTCTCCTAGTTTTTTTTATAAAATTTCATAATGATTCAAGATCATTTGGTTAGTGAGAATAGTAAAGAAAAATTACTTCATTGAATTATATTATGGTTTAATTGATACTAACTAGTATATTTGATTATAAAGTGAATCATTAAAAAATTGATAGTAAAATTTAGATGAATTTTTAGGTTGAATATAGTCCATTTTATAAGAGATTTCATTAATTTTTTTATAAATTATTTCTATGAATTATTATAAATTAGTAATTCAAGAGGTAGGGTTCTAAATTAAAGCATATCATGATGTTATACTCCCAATTTGATAGGTTTATCACTCCTTAACACACTCGATCATTAAGAAATATGATCTTTTATTAGTATATTCATTTTTAAGTTAAATTGGATATGTATAAGTTTAATTCACTATAAAATAACAGCCATATAAATTATCATATTTATAATATATTTTGAAAAACATATTTTGAATGGATGATTGTCATGAGCTAAGCATAAGCTCAATGTTAATGTATATATTACATAAACATAAAAATATATAAATTATGATAAAAATATATTGTATACATACATATATTATGACGTGAGATGTGAAGTGTATATATTTTCTATGACATAGAGTACATGAATATATGCTATGATGTACCATGTGAAAGTACATGTATAACGAATGTATAACGATGATATTCGATATGAGAATGCACATATATGTTATTATATGTGATGTAGAAATCCATAAATGTGTTATAATTTTTACATGTGCATATAAGCATTTTGAGCTATTTTGATGTAAAATTTTATCAATCTATTGTGCTCTTGTATACAATGATTTTGATATCTGTACATGATTATAACCTCTAACCAAAAGGAAAAACACTTATCCAATATATCCAAAAGTTATACATAGACAAATGCCCATAGTTCATCGTTCATATCTGCAATAGCATGAGCTCGCACATGTTTACTTCCCGACTCAATCACTTGGGTGGGGTACTAATATTTTTACCTATAAAATAGGGTTTATGACGAATAATCACTCAGTAAGTATAAGCATTTATAATTTTATTTAGGTTTATTTTAAAATCATTGACATAAGACTTTTAACGATAAACACCTCATCCTATTACTTTTCTAGTAAGCATAACCCTATACCATAGTATATGCAAAATAAAGAAGTAAAATTCTACGTCAAAATAATTCAAAATGCTTATATGTATATATAGGAAATATAACAAATTTATAAACTTCTATACCTCATATCATAACATATATGTGCATTCACATATTGCATATCATCATAATATATCCGTATAGTCTCATACTATATGTTATAATATATACGTGCACTCTCACACTGTAATTCATAATACATACATGCGCTAATATACCGTACGTCACAAGACATGCATTACACGTCGTAATATATCCGTTTACTCTCACATTGTATGCATTCATATAATATATTTTTATTATAATTTATATATTTTTATGCTTACAAAATATATGCATTCATATTTAGCTCATGCCTAGTTTGTGACAATCATATCATTCAAAACATACTTTTGAAAATATATTATGAATATGATAATTTATATGACTATTATTTTACAATGAATTAAACCTATATTTACCTTATTTAACTCAAAAATAAAGATGTTAGTAAAAAATCATATTCTTTAATAATCGAGTATGTTATGGAGTGGTATACCTATCAAATTAGGAGTATAGGGATATGAGATGTCTTAATTAAGAATCTTACATATTGAATTATTGATTTATAATAATTCATAATTTTTTTTGATAAAATCCCTAATAAAATATACTATAATCAACATAAAAAATTATTTAAATTCCATGGACTATTTTTCAATAATTCTCTCTATAATCAAATAAACTAGTTTGTATTGTTCAAACTATTGTATAACTCTACGAAGAAATTTACTTTATTATTTTAGCTAATTAAATTATCTTGAATTATCATGAAATTTAATAAAAAACTATAAGACACATAAAAACTAAGTACATACTAATTTTTAGCTTAAAATAGAATCATTTGGAGACTAAATTACCCTCCAATTTCAATTATCAACATATATTATGTTTTATTGAAACTATGTTAGGATAATCTAAATTTATAAATCTCATATCTTAGTCATAGAGTTGATATTAATTCAACTCCAAATCTCACATATATTTAATGAAATATTTTAAAATATATCAAAAGGATAAAGTCTAATCATATATCTAAGAGGGTCGAATAGGACACTTTCTAAAAAATAAGAGACTTTAATTACCACAAATTAAGATACTCATAACTTTACAAATCGATCTCAGATTAAAGTCATACCAAAGGTTTTAGAACCATAAGAGATTCATACAAAACATATCTAAAAATTAAATATTAATTTGAAGTCTAGGTTACTCAAAAGTAGCTAAAAATATTAGTATATAATCTATAAAATCAAAATCATATGTATAGCAATAGAAGAATTAATTTTTTTTACCTTAACCTTCCTTAGGCATCGAGTTTCTTAACTTTCATGAGAAAAGCTAAGAGAATGGTTGAAAAAAAAGAGAAAGGGTCATGAGTTATTAGGTTGATAAAAAGGATGAGGTCAAAATAAGAGAGATGTGTTTAAGAGGTTACCATTAGGTTTAGGGTTCAATATCATTAGACTTTATCTTATACTTTTTTTAATAATATAATTTTAAGATTATAGCAACTTCAATTGAGTCTAATTTGGTTGGACAAAAATGATATTTTTGTCTAAACTCATCATTTAATCTCAGTTATGTATCTCAACATCTTTAGTATGACACTTCTCTATAATTTATATTTATATTTAATTTTTTATTACTCCATCCATGCCTAATCCTCTATATATATAATGTTTAAAACTTAAATTTTTATATCTTAATCATGCTTAAACTCATTCAAGCCTTGAGATTTACTTAAGACCAATTAAAATTCAATCATCACTTTTAGCCACTAATATATATATTTATGATCATATTTTAACTTCATATTCAAGTCCGCTAATATACTTTAGCTTATTGCATCGAAGGACCATATCTTATTATTGTAAAATATACTTAAAGTATACAATGATATTTATGTATGCTCAACTAATATTTTATAGATAATTATATATAATATATTTTGGAAAGTATGTACTTTAATTTTAAAAGCTGAAAATATAAATATATCATTTATCATATTTATGAAGTATAGACATCACAAATCATATAACTAAATGACGGTATATACATATTATTTTTGTTTGTATTGACATGTGAATTGTAATTCAATGTGTATGAGACTTGGGCATTACAATCCTTCTCTCCTAATAAAAAATTTGTCTTTAAAATTTCTTACTTGAATAGCTCCGAATATTTCTCTCGTTCTCTTTTCTAACTTAGCTTCTTCCATTATGTGATTCTTTCATAGCACTTTAACTAAAGTGATCTTCTTGTTACGAAGTTCTTTCTCCTTTATATCAAGAATTTGTATAGTCTATTCCTCATATATCAAATTTTCATCCAATCCTATTAGTTGTTCATTTAGGATATGAGAAGGAACTAAAATATACTTTCTCAATATTGATACATAATACATTATGCACCCTTGCTAATGTAGGAGGTAAGACTAGTATATATATCACATCATCAACCTTATCACTAATTTCATATGGTTCTATTTATCGAGGACTTAACTTGTCTTTCTTCCCAAATTTTATAATTTTTTTCATTAGTGCCACCTTTAAGAATACTATATCACATATATATTTAAAATATCCTATTATTAATATAATATTTTTGCTTGTTTTGTGTTGCCTTGATCCTTTGGTGAATCTTTTTTATTACTTCTGATGTTTTTCTCATTAAATCTGCACTTTCTATCATATAGTATTTTAAATAGTGCTATCCTAATGGTTACTTGGTAATTGTTATTATAGACAAACACTATTAAAGATAAATATTTGCTCTATAATCTCTTAAATTCCATAACATAAGCTCTTAGCAAATTTTCTAATATCTAAATATATTTTTTTATTAATCATTTGTTTGAGGATGAAAAATAGTGTTAAAATGTAACTTTATCTTTAGTGCCTTGTGAAAACTTCTAAGATCCTAATGTCCCTCCCTAGTCTTAGGCAAACCCATGACAAAATTAAAACTGGTTTCTTCCCATTTTCATTGGGGTATTTATAATGAATTTAAGGTATCTATTGACCTCTTTCATATCCTAAACATCTTGATTGTTCTAGGGTACATTGAGTATAAAGATGATTATACCACTATTAAAATCTTTTGTTTTATGATAGGCTTCTCTAGTGCATGTAATCTATTCCGAAATATGATTACCCTTCATTAACGTGAAAATTTTTTCTCTTCCCTATTTCAATCTCAAAGTTCAATCAATTCCAATAAGGGTCCATAACTAATAACTATTTATTTTTTTCTAAAAAAATTGGCTATAGTGACAGCACAAATAATCTTTTAATTAAATCTTATATTCAAGTCCGTTAGCACACTTTGACTTGTTGTATCGAAGTACTATACCTTTTTGCTACAAAATATGCTTAAAGTAGATAATGATACATATGCATACTCAACAACATTCCATAGAATATTATGAATAATATATTTTAAAAAACAAGTACTTTAACTTTAAAAGTTAAAAATATGAGCATGTTATTAATCATATTTATGAAGCATAAATATTATAAATCATATAACTAAGTGAAGGTAATATATATATATATTATTTTTATTTTTATTGGTATACTAGTTATAATTCAATATGCATGAGACTCGGGGACTACATATATTTGTTAAAAAATTATAAGATGAGGTATTTATCATTAAATATCATATATATATATATATATATATGATTTTAAAATATTATATATATGACATCGTATATACTTACTTAAATAAATCTATAGAGACTTATATTTTTTAAATGATTATTCACTATAAATCTTATTTTATATGTAAGAATACTAATACCCTTCCCAAGTGATTGGGCAGAGAAATGAGCAAATGCGAGCCTATGCTAACACAGATATGAATGAATGATGACTTATAAAAATACTAATACCCTACCCAAGTGATTGGGTAGAGAAGTGAGCAAATGCTAGCCTATGCTAACACACATATGAATAAATGATGACTTATAAGTATTTTTGTATATATAAATTTTAGACATGTTATATGTGTTTGTTTTTCTTTTAGTTTTGATGTTATAATTTTGTATAAGTGTTAAAATTATTAGGTAGAAAAAACTCTATTACATATTTTACATATTGATAGTAGTAATTAAACTGAAAGATGATATTCTATTTTAGTCAAACATATAGGATATATGTGAAACTAGGAATAGGGTTTTACAGCTTGAAACTTTTTCTCTATGATTTTATTAGACTTTAAACTTCCAGCTTCTACTCTTGTGTTTTTACGCTCAGATTGGGTTGCAGTGAGTCTTCTATTAATCTGGTTGGTTTTTGCTCTCAGTTCTTTGAGGGCAAATGCTAAACCATCCATGGCTACCTTGCTCTTCTCTTCTGCTTCCATGGCTAACTTAAGCTAGAAGTAGGTTGTTACAACTTGAAACTTTTCCTCTATGATCTTTAATAAAGACTTCAAGCTTTCAGCTTCTGCTCTTTTTTTTTTTAAGCTCAGATTGGGTTGCCGTGAGTCCTCTATTAACCTGGTTGGCTTCCGCCCTTAGTTTTTTTATGGCCAATGCTAAATCATCCATGGCTCTCCTGCTCTTCTCTTTTACTTCAATGGCTAACTTAAACTAGGAGTAGGGTGTTACAGCTTGAAAATTTTCGTCTGTGGTCTTTAGTAAAGACTTTAAGCAATCAACTTCTGCTCCTTTTTTTAAGCTTACAATGGGTTACTGTAAGTCTTCCATTAACCTGGTTGGTTTCCGCCCTCAGTTCTTTGAGGGCAAATGCTAAACCATCCATGGCTATCTTGCTCTTCTCTTCTGCTTTCATGGCTAACTTAAATTAGTAGGGTATTACAGCTTGAAACTTTGCCTCTTGATCTTTAATAAAGACTTCAAGCTTTCAGCTTATGCTTTTGTTTTTTTAAGCTCATATTGGGTTTCCGTGAGTCTTTCATTAACCTCATTGGTTTCCGCCATCAGTTCTTCGAGGGCAAATGCTAAATCATCTATGGTTATCTTGCTCTTCTCTTATGCTTCCGTGGCTAACTCAAGCTCATTTCTAAGCACTGTTGTCTCCTCTTCTGCATGCAAAGGATCATTCCTCATAACGTTTCTCCTAGTCCCTACTACTTCGACTTTATAAACTCTTTTTGATCTCTCGCAAGAACATATTCTTAAGTTTGATTTCTTTGAGAGAGAGATCTTTGTCTGTCTGCTCAAGCAGTTTGGTCTGCCACATGAGTGACTCGAGCATTTTTTTTTATGATTCCTTTGCTTTTCGAATTTTTTTTTTTTTTTTTCTGGAGCCTCTACTTTCAACTTACTTTCCCCTATAATTTTTTGAGATGTAGTAAGCTTTTCCATCATTCGAGGCAAATCTGATGAGGCAACTGAGCTGCTGGCTGATTTAGATTGCAAGGTTTTTATGCTATGACTCTCGGGGGAGTTCTTATGTGCCATGTTTGAAAGATGCAGACGTTTAAGGATCTGATGAATATATTATTATCGCAGATCTGATGAATATATGAATATATTATTATCATTGATAATAAATATTTAATTTAAATATTATTATCGACTTCAATTTAAATATTTTGATGGAGGCTATCGCTCGGATTTGATAATGGGTTGATCTCGTGATCTTGCTACTGTTCTTGGGTATTAAGCCCATGGTGAAGCTGAGCTTGTCGAGGTTCAAGCACTCCAATCATGTTATGGAGCAGCCAAGCCCGAATCAATGATGCTAAACGTTGCTGGCCCAACCTAATTAATTAATTATCTGCGCCTTGTGCCACCTCAGTAATCTACCAGAAGATAAGTGTTTATTAGTTTTACCTTAGTGTTATCATGGATTTTATATGGTTCTTGAACACCAATAAGATGATCCTAAACAGGGTTTTGATGATCATGTAATCAGAGCCTGTTTTGATGCTAAACTATGTTCCATCCTCAATAAACATCTATCAACCAAAAGATGATGGATGCAGGATAATTTCCCACCGATGTCACATGTGATATTCGCATGACTAGTAAGAATTGAATTGAGGACCTTCTTCCCCCACTCGATACTCAACTATCCATCTCCATTCCGAATGCCAAAAAAGAACTCTGCATTTTATTCTTAAACTCTCACGCCAAGAACAAACAATTATCTTAGGGGTACATAAGTTCCACCATTATTAGAAAGAAAAAGCACCAGATAACATAATTTAGAAGCTCATATCCATCCACCCAGAGCAACAAATCCAGGCAAAAGAAGGATTGCTAGACCTCTTTAACATTTTTGTACACGCTACTCTTCTTCAAAGACCCAGGGTGGGCAAGGAGCTGACCTGGTTAAGGGGCCTTGACGCAATCCTTCTCTTTCTTAGTCGCTCAGCGATGATGAAGGCAATTTCAAGAGACTGAGAGGCATTCAGCCTAGGGTCACAATGAGTGTGGTAGCGCGAAGACAAGTCGTCAAAGGTGACATTCCGTGATCCACCAATGCATTCAGTCACGTTCTGCCCGGTCATCTCCAGGTGCACGCCTCCAGGGTGGCTTCCTTCTTGCTCATGGACATCAAAGAATGCCCGAACCTCAGCCTGATAAATGGGTAAAACTTCAGTTAATGCTATTGGAAGCAATTAGTATCTAAATGAATGCGGTTATAAGCTATAATATATTGATACATACAAATAGTGGCTAGCTGTTGAAAATAATATCAGACTCTCGCTGTAGACATCACAATAAATTATGACTTGTGGACCGGACTAGACATTTTTATATTAATTAAGTTGGTTCACCAACCAACATGGCCACAAATATAGTCAAATCAATCAATATCCAACACAAAACATGAAACAATAGTCACCATAATTAGTGGCTAGCTGTTGATACATACAGTTATAAGCTATATTATATTGATACATACAAATAGCAGCTAGTTGTTGAAAATAATATCAGACTCTCACTGTATACATCACAATAAATTATGACTTGTGGACCAGACTAGACATTTTTATATTAATTAAGTTGGTTCACCAATCAACACGGCAACAAATATAACCAAATCAATCAATATCCAACACAAAACATGAAATAATAGTCACCAATTATTGCCTTGCCACGATCCACCCACATATATGACCTTTCATCAAACCCTATAAAAACAGAGCAGTTTCCTAAGCTAAAAAAGAATAATTAATTTTAGACAACAAACAAACGCATTTGATGACCGTTTGTTAGCCCTTGACAAGCTATATGCCATCTGGTCAACTGATTCCTAGTATGATTGACAGTGGTCAACATATGGGATGATGGACATGGTAAAACTACTGATTTTCATCAGTTATGTTCAATCTGTCTTGAAAGATTTTGGTTCATACGATGTTTATGTGTAGTCAATGGACCATAGGAACATTCTTAGTTAAGAAATTGGCATCATAAGTGGAAAAGGCATAGAAGTAGATCATGTGAATATACCAGAATTGAATCGAAAGGTCGAGTCTTGAGACCACAAGGGGCCTTGATGGTGTTCCCGTGCATGGGGTCACTGACCCAGGTTACAATCTGTCCAGCTCCCCGGACCGCCCGAATCAGATGAGGGAGTTTCACTCTCATTTTATCTGCCCCCATCCTTGCTATCACAGTGATCCTCCCCGGCTTGTTCTGACGGTTCAAGATCTCAATCAGCTTCACAAGCTCCTTAGGGTCCATCTTGTCACTTACCTACAACAATTAAACAATTGATCATTGAGTTAAATCTGTAAAAGAAATCCTGCATGTTGCATAACCTACAAAATATGAAAGGTGAAAAGATCTCACAAAAGAATTAAAGTCTTGATGGTTCATAAGTGAAACGAAAACAAATGTTCTAACAACAACTGTTCTCATTATCCTCGCCTTTTAATTTTTTAGCATTATCAGAAAATTTTTGTGAACTTTGTTGGCAACATAACATCCAAGTTACCACACAAGATCATGGAATTTATCTTTATAACATATGAATGTTATGTCTGGTTATCATTCATCTGTTAGATAGCAGAGAGTATGAATTCCCGATCTATAATGAGAAGTTATTGTTCCTACCTTGATCCCAAGAGGGTTGGCAATGCCACGGAGAAACTCAACATGGGCACCATCGAGTTGGCGTGTGCGCTCACCGACCCAGAGGAAGTGAGCAGAGCAGTCATAGTAGAGACCAGAGGTGGAGTCCTCCCGGGTGAGGGACTGCTCATAGGGGAGAAGCAGGCACTCATGGGAGGTCCAAAACTCAGTGGTTGTCATGATAGGATGGTCCATAGTGAGCCCAGCTGCAGCCATGAACCCAAGGGCCTCATCCACCCGGTGAGCCAGGTCCTGATACCTGTTAGTGGCACAACAACAAAAAACATGGCAACATCAGCTCCAATCAGACGACATAATGAGGCTCAGAGCAAGCAGAGCCGGTGTAAGCTATATAATAGGCCAATCAATAGACTGTTCCAATAACTTCTTCCAAAAGTCGTTCAAAGGATTGACAAAGAAAGATGAGGGAATTGGTAAATCCATGCCGGTCGAACAATTTGACATGAGAAACTCTTTCGTAGAATTTCCAAAAAGATCTACAAGGTATACTAGGAAAACAGGAAGTACAAGGCTACATTAAAATGATTAATAGACCATGCTTTATAACAAAGAAAGACAGCAAAAATTAATAGTAACATATAGACAGTGAAGAAATGAAAAGAAATTTTGTATGATAGACAAAAAAATCCTGATTTCTTTTGTTATAATTTGCCAAAAGTTCAAATTAAAAAAAGTTTATGTAATTTAGATCCTTTAAAAAGATTAGAACTACGATATAAGGAAAAATGCAGATATAAACTGAAAGATGCAATTGTTCGGGAAAAAAGATGATCATACATCATTGAAAAATTGAATCTTTTCAACAGAATGATGAAACGGCGGCAGGCGTTTGATAGCCACCTACCTGTCTCCCTGTTCGCTGTGCTCAGTGAAATCGAGGTTCCACTGTGTGACGCGCTGCATGGCGGCGTAGCCACCGGTGGCGAACGCCCGGAGCAGATTGAGCGTCGCCGCCGCCTGGCAGTATGCCCGGATCATTCTCTGCGGGTCGGGAACCCTCGACTTCTCGTTGAACGCGTCGCCGTTGATGTTGTCCCCTCTGTAGCTGGGCAGCTTCACCCCGTCCTTCTCCTCGAACGCTTCCGACCTCGGCTTCGCGAATTGTCCCGCCATTCTCCCCACCTATAGAAACCAATCAAAACAAAACCCCAAATCAAGATCACCAATCCAGACTCCAGATCTGGCGAGATCGCAAGCGATCGAGATCCCATGGTTTTTTTTTTTTTTCGATCAACGTTACCTTGACGACAGGCATCTGACCACCGAACATGAGGACGGCGCCCATCTGGAGGAGGATCCGGAAGGTGTCCCGGATGTTGTTGGCATTGAACTCCTTGAAGCTCTCGGCGCAATCGCCCCCCTGGAGGAGGAACGCCTTGCCGAGGGCAGCGTCGGCGAGGCGCTCCTCCAGGTGGCGGGCCTCTCCGGCGAACACGATCGGCGGGAAGTTCTCGATCGTCCGCAGAACCGACTCCAGCTCAGCCTTGTCGGGATACTCCGGCAGCTGGATAGCCTTCTTGGCCTTCCAACTGTCCACCGACCATTTCCCCGGCTTTGTCTCCGTCACCAGCGCCGGTTCCTTGGTCTTGACCGGGTTCTTGGCGGGTTCCGCAGCGTGGACGGCGGAAATGGGGCGGGGAGGGGCCCTTCTCTGGCCGGCGCGAACAAGGGATGGGAGGTAAACCTGGCCGCCGGCCGAGGACGAACAGGGGAGCGGCTGATGGCGGGGAAGGAGGGAAGAGCCGCTGGCGAGGGCCATCTCTGGAACTCTTCTCTGTCCCTTCTGGGAACAGTATGCCTAATGGGCTTTCAAAGAGAAGAGTTATAAGCGAGAGAAACTCTTCCTAAGAAGAGAGAACGGTGAGGGTTTCATTTATAGCGCACAAGGTGCGGGGTTGGTGTGAGGGGGTAGATGAGTTGCAGAAGGCGCATTGCGGTAGAACACATAGGAAATTATTATTATTTAATTAAAAAAGAAAAGCAGACATAAATACTTTGTCTACCTACCTTCCGCTAAGCCCATAGGCAGTGAGAGGTACCATAGGGACCCCACTCTTCCGCTCCAACAACCAGAAGGGTAGCTCAAATTAAACGTTGCTGTTTAATTGACTGTTTTGTTTGAGAGACGATCTTTTACACCTACTTTATGATTGGAAAACACAATTGGGTCCCACGTGACCGGCAGGTTCCTGGGCAGATATTTTATTCGGGTAGTGGAGCAGCGAGTGAGAAAAGCGTTGCGTTCAAACTTGATATGACGAATTTACCCCCATCTAGGAAACCTAACCCTCGCCCACCAAAATAAATAAATAAATAAAAAAGAAACCTAACCCTTTACACAGCATTAATGTACGCACTCGATTCATGAAAGACCACTTCGAAATGGCGCGAGGGGCCCCACGAGTTCGTCTCATGACGCACCGTATGCAAGTCACGAACAGATCGGTTCGTGGAAGGTAAACCAACAGATACGACCATGCGAAGTTGCGGTTGGTGAGGACACGCGCAGTCCACGTGCGGATTGACCGAACACCGTCGTGGTAGACAGCGGGGCCGTCCATCTTGGCGTCTAGTTAGGCCACGTTTCCATCGTGAAACAGGTGGTGTGTGATGGTAGTGATGGGGCACGATGTTGATGAACGATGGGATCCGACGCACGAATCACAATGCAAGTAGTAATCTTTAATAAGGAGACTCGGATGTAAATTATAATTTCTCCTGAGACATCCTAATGATTATTATACTATTATTACACAAATATGTCTCGTATTGGAATATATAATATATTTGAGAGTCTCTTGTACATTATTTAATTTGTAATCAATAAAAAAATAAAAAAAATAGAGGCACACAAACAAAAGCATATTGGCCAATTAGTTCCATTATCTCCAACAATTGATGGAAAGCGAAAAGCCTGTGAGCGATGAACAAAAAACACAAACGCTAAATATGCACGAAGTTCTCATGATAGAATGTGAATTCTCTCTCTTTTGGTTTCTTTTGGCATAAAAACAGAGAAAAACCCTGACATCGTTCTCGTGATGCGACCACCCAAATCATTAGAAATGTGACTCTTCAGAGAGACAATGCTCGGTCGGAAATGGGCAGCACATGGTAGCTGCACAATTGGAGTGCAGGTGGCATCTTCCCGTACATAAATATGAACCGATCATAGTATATATGTCCTACCAAGCATTGTTCCATACGGGCAGAGTTTGTACGTTGTCAACACCTGCAAACATGCATGCATGAGTCCAAAATTTAATTTCACTTAACATATTAAGAGTAACAGGATTTCTTTAAATTGTTTTACTTTATCAAGAGGCACTAGTAGTAGGGCAAGCTAATTATAATTAATACTTGTTCAGAAGATAATAATCTTCTTTTTGACTATAGAAGGATTGGAAAGTTTTAGAAGTGAGGTGAGGATTTATAAAATTTCTTCTCAAAGTAATTATGTAAAGGGATCTTATATTTTCTGATATAGTCATGACATCATAAAAAAAATCATATTTTTCCCTTATTTCTATCATACAAGAAAATTTTTATATCCCTTATCCATCAATTTATGAAATTGATTTGATTATCTTTCACATTGTAAATAGTGCTGTGATGTACGCATCATATAATATAATAAAAATATAAGCTTCTTTTGGCTTCCTTCCACTCTAACATGGTAGAAAAATAATTTAAACCAATAGCTCAGGCATATAGACAATGCTAAGCACTAGTGAGATTACTTCGTACCAATCAGATTTTGAAAGTCTTATATGCTAATGAACAAATATGTTGTGGCTGATGAGTCAGTACGATTAGGTTCGTGGATCGATGTCGAAAACTTTATGTAGGGTGATTTAGATGATGAGGTGATCGGGCCCTCGGGAAGGAATGCTGGCTGGCGTTGATTAGGATCAGGGTTGATTGGCAACTCCTCATTGTCGGGTGGATGACGCTCCTGTGCCGAATCCCTCGTCGTCAACGAGTGGTCGCCCTCCTGCAAAAATGGCCTTCGCCAGGTAGTACCCGGCTGTGGCCTCTCCGACGAGCAAGTTAGTAACGAGAGGGGATTTCTTTTTCCCTTCTTTTGTGTTCTTTTTTCTTCTCTTTGGCCAGAGGCCGGCTAGGGGTTTTATACCATGGCGTGAGGGTTGATGGTGCGTTGATTCGACATCGTCGCTGACCCTCAAGGGATGGGATGACCCTTCTGACCGGCTGTCGTCTGATGTGCGAAGTGGTGTCAGACGGCACCGCCCCGAGCTCCTGGGACGGGATGTGTGGCGTAGCTCCTTGGCATTGCTCTGACTTGATGTGCGGCGTCGGTTGTGACGTGTCCAAGCCGCCAAAATATATCGTATCACTTCTCCCCTCCCTCCAAGGTGTGTCATGGGGTCCTTAACGGGCCGGGAGGCATGCCTGAGTTGGAGGGATGCTGATCACTTACGAGGGGAAACAGAATTGACTCGTCGTGGGGCGACGCCCCGTGCCTCGGGCAGGATTGACTCTGCTGAATGGGCAGTCAGGGCCGGTCGTCTTGGTTGGTCGGATAATCGATTTGCCGCGGGTCAGAGTTACGGACCCCGATTTTGCGAGTCGGCGAGCGGACCGAAGCGACTCGACCAAAGCTGCGGTCGACATAGATCGACACGGGCATCAGACGGGGAGGGGCGTCGGGTTGGCCGCGAGGTGTGACTCGGGTGTTAAGTTGTTCGAGATGCGGCTCGGGCATCGGATAGACTGCGAGGTGTGACTCGGGCATTAGGTTACTCGAGATGCAGCTCGGGCAACGGATCGGTCGCGAGGTGTGACTCGGGCGTTAGGTTGCTTGAGATGCGGCTCAGGCATCGGATCGGCCGCGAGGCATCAGATCCAAACTTGTGGGCCAAGCGATTATGCTCGGGCTGCGATCTCGATGCTAGCAGGTCGCCTGTCGAGAGCGATCTAGAGTGACTTGGGCGGGAGCTGGAATCGCGAGCTAAGTGATTATACTCGGGCTCGGGCTTTGGTGCTGGTAAGTCGCCTATCGAGAGCGATCTGGAGCAACTCAAGCAAGAGCCAGACCTGTGGGCCAGGCGACTATGCTCGGGCTATGGTCTTGGTGCCGACGAGTCGCTTGTCGAGAGCGATCTAGAGCGACTCAGGCAAGAGCTAGACCTGTGGGCTGGGCAACTATGCTTGGGCTGCAGTCTCGGTGCCGGCGGGTTCACTTGTTGAGAGCAATATGGAGCGACCCGGGCGGGAGCTGGAATCGCGAGCTAAGTGATTATACTCGGGCTCGGGCTTTGCTGCCGGTGGGTCGCCTGTCGAGAGCGATCTAGAGCGACTCAGGCAAGAGCTAGACCTGTGGGCTGGGCAACTATGCTTGGGCTGCAGTCTCGGTGCCGGCGGGTTCACTTGTTGAGAGCAATATGGAGCGACCCGGGCGGGAGCTGGAATCGCGAGCCGGGTGATTATACTTGGGCTCGGGCTTTGGTGCCGGTGGGTTGCCTGTTGAGAGCGATCTGGAGTGACCCGGGCAAGAGCCAGACCTGTGAGCCGGGCGACTATGCTTGGGCTGTGGTCTCGGTGCTGGCGAGTCGCTTGTCGAGAGCGATCTAGAGCGACCCGGGTGGGAGCTAGAATCGCGAGCCGAGTGATTATACTCGGGCTTTGGTGCTGGTGGGTCGCCTGTCGAGAGCGATCTGGAGCGACCCGGGCAAGAGCTAGACCTGTGGGTCGAGCGATTATGCTTGGGCTGCGGTCTCGGTGCCTATGGGTCGCCTGTTGAGAGCGATCTGGAGCGACCCGGGCGGGAGTTGGAATCGCGAGCTGGGCAAGAGCCAGACCTATCGGCCAGGTGACTATGCTCGAGCTACGGTCTCGGTGCCGGCGGGTCGCCTGTCGAGAGCGATTTGGAGCAACTCGGGTGAGAGCTGGAATCGCAAGATGAGTGATTATACTCGGGCTCGGGCTTTGGTGCCGGTGGGTCGCCTGTCGAGAGCGATTTGGAGCGACTTGGGCAAGAACTAGACCTGTGAGCCGGGTGACTATGCTCAGGCTGCGGTCTCGGTGCCGATGGGTCGCTTGTCGAGAGCAATATGGAGCGACCCGGGCAGGAGCTGGAATTGTGAGCCGGGTGATTATACTCGGGCTCGGGCTTTGGTGCCGGTAGGTCGCCTGTTGAGAGCGATCTGGAGCGACTTGGGCAAGAGCTAGACCTGTGAGCCGAGCGACTATGCTCGGGCTGTGGTCTCGGTGCTGGCGGGTCGCCTGTCGAGAGTGATCTGGAGCAACCCGGGCGGGAGCTGGAATCGCAAGCCGAGTGATTATACTCGGGCTCGGGCTTTGGTGCCGGTGGGTCGCCTGTCGAGAGCGATCTGGAGCGACTCGGGCAAGAGCCAGACCTGTGGGTCAGGCGACTATGCTCGGGCTGCGGTCTCGGTGCTTGCGGGTCGCCTGTCGAGAGCGATCTGGAGCGACCCAGGCGGGAGCTGGAATCGCGAGATGAGTGATTATACTCAGGCTCGGGCTTTGGTGCCGGTGGGTCGCATGTCGAGAGCGATCTGGAGCAACTCGGGCAAGAGTTAGACCTGTGGGCCGAGCGACTATGCTCAGGCTATGGTCTCGGTGCCGGTGGGTCGCCTGTCGAGAGCGATCTGGAGCGACCCGGGCGGGAGCTGGAATCGCGAGATGAGTGATTATACTCGGGCTCGGGCTTTGGTGCCAGTAGGTCGCTTGTCGAGAGCGATATGGAGTGACCCGGGCAAGAGCCAAACCTGTGGGTCGGGCGACTATGCTCGGGCTACGGTCTCAGTGCCTGCGGGTCGCCTATCGAGAGCGGTCTGGAGCAACCTGGGCGGGAGCTGGAATCGTGAGTCGGGCAATAGCCAGACCTGTGGGCCGGGTGACTCATACCTAGATGCCGGTTTACGCTGGGATGACGTCGTGCCACATGGCGGACAGGGCGAAGCGTCACTTCGGCGGCGGGCCTTGGGCGATGGGATGCTTCTGGCGCGGGGTCTGAGGCATGCGAATCTGGTGGATCCGAGGGGTCATGACGGGTATTAAATGCGGCGACTGTTTCTCTCCTTGGGAAACCCCAACCGCCTCCCCGCCGATGGGATGCCTTTCATAAACCCCCACCCAAGGTGGTGGTCATCATATTTGCCATTAGTCCCCCAACCCGCGCCTCAGCTCCCTTCTTGCAACTCCGTCATCCTCCTTGCTTCAATCCTTCGGCCCGCACCCTAGCTTCTTGCTTGCAATTTTGAGGTCGGAATGTCTCCGCCATCGTCTTCACCGTTGTCTTCATCTCCTTCCCTATCTCCTTCTCCTTCTCCTCCTCCTTCTTCTTCTTCTTCTTCTAGGGGTTCCCGAGATGAGGTAGTCTGTGTGTCTTCGGGTAGCGCCTCCTCGGAGGCCTCAGGGAGTTCGATCGCGCTTGAGGCTCTCAAGTCGTGGCATGATGTGGACTCGGTGGTGACCGAGGACCTTTTGAGAGGGCTCTAGGATCACTATCGCATCTCAGAGTGCTACAATTTGCACGTCCCTCGGCCTGGGCAGTAGTTGTATGATCGGTTTCCCGATGGGTTCGGGCTGATCGTGGGGGCGCTTGAGGCGGGGCTACGGTTCCCGGTGCACCCTTTCATCAGGGATTGGCTTTGCTTTTAGGGGATCTCTGTTAGGATCAAGAGCACTAAGAAGGGGGGGGGGTGAATTAGTGCAGTGGAAAACTTTCGACGATTTAAAACGACGTTCGTACGATAAAAAACATCTTCGATGAAAAACCGTTTCGGAAAGTTCTTCAACTTAAGATCAAGCGAAAGTAAAGTTGAAGTAAAGCAATGGAGGCAGTTTGCAGTTTAAGATAGAGAGCAGAATGTAGCAAACCGAGATTTAGAGTGGTTCGGTCAATCTTGATCTACATCCACTTTTGGCTTCCTCCTCCGATGAGGTCACCGACGTCCACTAGAGGCCTTCCTTCAATAGGCGAAGGCCAACCACCCTTTTACAGCTTTACTTCTTTTGATAGGCTTATGAGACAACCCTTACAGATTTCCACTCCTCTCTTGAATGATCAAAACTTAGAAGAAAAGAGGGAGAAGAACTTCTAGCCTTTTACAACACTTTTAATCTCTTAAATACTCAGAATAAAAGTAAGCTTTCGATGCCCTTTCATGCAGGAAAGGGTGGGGTTTATATAGGCCCCAATCAGTTCAAATTTGGGGTTCAAAAGTGTCATCTTCCGGATTTCCGGGGTCCTGACGGTACCACTGCCTAATCTGGGCGGTACTACCGCCTATCAACTATCACTAAGCGATACTACCACTATGTCTGGGCGGTACTACCGCTTGACTTCGCACGGAGATCGAGCTCAAGCGGTACCACTGCTTGGCAGGGGCGGTACCACTGTTGGCATTAATAACTACCGGTGGCACCGCCTGATAGGGGCGGTTCAACCGCCCAGAACTCTTGGGAGACCGAGTCTCCTGGGCGGTGCCACCGTCGGCCAGGAATTCTGGGTCCGAATGGGCAGATCCATTCGGCCCAGTTGGCCCCAGATTAAGTTAATGGGATCACCTCCCAATCCTAACTTAATCTTCATGCTAACTACGACAATAAAGACATTAATACTGCAAAGCGTGTTCCGGTGCGTCAATCGCTTTTTCCGGCGAACTTCCGGCGAACATCCGACGAACCCTCGGCGATGCTCTGGCGAACTCCCGAAAAACTCCTAGACTTGCGACGATCCTCTTGGTGAGTTCCGATGAGCTTCTTTGGGAAGCTCCTAGACTTCTCGGATTGTTCCCGCAGAACCTCCAACGACCGTCCGGACTTCCGACGAACTCTCGAACCCCCAATGTGATCTTGGTCTTGACTTCGGCTCAACACCTACTGCATGTCTTACTATCATCGTAGTTAATCCTGTACACTTATCTCAACATATAGATTAGATAAATAAATGACAATTGACTTCATCACCAAAATCCGAGATTCAACAATCTCCCCCTTTTTGATGATGACAATCAATTGATGATGGAGTTAACCTTAACTCCCCCTATCTATATATAAGTCATTCTTGAATTCAAAGCCTTTGAATTCAAGAGACATATTGATAAGTTAAATTCATTTAAACTTATCAATACCCCCATCATGATTCCTATCAT